>CAUYSK010107746.1:0-20847 GCA_963575035.1 Avahi laniger | reverse complement strand
CCGGGCATGGTGGCATATGCCTGTAGTCCCAGCTACTTGGGAGGCTGAGGCAGTAGGATCGCTTGAGCCCAGGAGTTTGAGGTTGCTGTGAGCTAGGCTGACGCCACGGCACTCGCCCCAGGCAAGAAAGTGAGACTCTGTCTCAAAAAAAAAAGTCCTGGTGACCTCTAAACTTAAAAATTAAAAGGTTCAATATAACTAGTAATCAAAGGCATTTGCTATATAATGGTCAGATAAACATATAAAACTTTGAGAAGCAATAAGGCATTTTGACAGAGCATCATTTTAAAGGTCAGATTGATCTTTGAGTATACCCCATTCTCCAATTATCTATGAGGATTTAGGCAAACTGCTTAACCTTTGTAATGTTCAGACACTTCATCAATAAAGTAGACATGGAGTCCGGCACATTGTGAGCACTCAAATGCAGGTTCTCTTAAATATATTCAATGAAGATGAAGCTGATGAAGATGTAGAGAAATGGACCGTGTGATACTACAGGGTTGGGTAGGTAAATTGGTTCAACTTTTCGAGAAAGCTATTTGTCATTATGTATCAAATAATACTAAAAGTATGCATAATCTTTGACTTAGAAATTCCAAATATAAAAAAACTTAAGGAAATAATTATGAACACAAAGTAATGTGTACAAAGATGTTTATTGAGATAATATTTAAAATAAAAATGGGAGACAGCTGCATGTCCAAATATGGAGAAGAATTAAATTATTAAATACCTATACAAAGTAATCTCTGAGGTGGTTAAAATAAATACGTTTACACAGCATATTTTATTATCGGAGGAACCTATCTGAAATATACATACAATTGAAAAAGAAGATTATAAGACAGCTTTTACAGTATGATGCCATTTATGCTCTTAAATGAAGTATGTGCATGGAAGAAAGGATGATTATATATATATGTACATACACATGTATATCACATCCACATACATGAAATAAAAGTGGTGTGTCTGGATGGCTGGATATAGATTAAATTTATTGCCTTCTTGGTGTTTTTCAGTAGGCTCCAAAATTCCTGAAAACACTTCTTATCATTATTATTAAAAAAGAAGTAATTTAATATATAGAATACAAAGGAATGGAAAATTGTAAACTACATAAGGAGATAAATAGCCAACTACTTAAAATATATTTATTTCATAGATGACAGTGGAGGTTGACTAACTTTACTATTTAAGGACATCCAGAAATTAATAAGAACATCAACAAGATCTCAGTAGGAAAAAAAAATGGGCTAAAAGAAATGAAAAAGTAATTTGAAAAATAAAACAAAAAGAAAAGAAAGAGCTAATAAACAATAAAATCTGTTCATCCTCAATGGTAGTCAAAGAAATGGAAACAAAATGATGCAATTTTATGTCTATCAAATTAGCAAAGATTTTTATTACATATCTATTTCACTGACACGTACTGTTGGTAGAAATATGTTAGGTTTTTGCCTATTTTTTAATCAGGTTATTTGTTTTTTAGCCATTGAATTTTTTGAATTCTTTATATATTTTGGATATTAACTCCTTATCAAATATTTTGCTTGCAAATATTTTCTCCCTACTGGTAGGTTATTTCTTCACCCTATTAATTGCTCCCTTTGCAGTGCAGAGGTTTTTAGTCTGAGATAATCCTCTTTGTCTATTTTTGCTTTTGTTGCCGGAGCTCTTGGGGTCAAATATAAAAAATTCTTGTCCAGAGTAATGTTATGCAGTTTTCCCCTATGTTTTCTTCCAGTATTTTTACAATTTCAGGTCTTATGTTTGTCTTTAATTAATTTTGAGCTGATTTTTGTTTATGATGTGAGATAATGGTCTAGTTTCATTTGTCTCCATGTGGATATTCACTTTTCCCAACACCCTTTATTGAAGAGACAATCTACTCCCTATTGTGTGTTCTTGGCAACTTTGCCAAAAATCAATTAACTATAAATGTGTGGGCTTATTTCTGGATGCTCTATTCTGTTCTATTGGTTGATATTTCTATTTTTATGCCAGTACCCATGCTATTTTAATCATTATACCTTTGAAACACAGTTTGAAGGTAGTATGATGCCTCCAGCTTTATTCTTTTTGCTTATGATTGCTTTGGCTATTCAGGGGATTTTGAGGTTTCATATGAACTTCAGAGTTTTTTTCTAAGTAGAAATATGTGAAAAAATGAAAAATGACACTGGAATTTTGGTATAGATTGCATTAAATCCATAGATCCCTTTGAGTAGTATGGAAATTTTAACAATATTAATTCTTCCAGTCTAGGAACATGAAATATCTTTCTACTAATTTGTGTCTTCAATTTCTTTCATCAATGTTTTGTAGTTTTCAGTGTATAAATCTTTCACCTCCTCTGTTAAATTTATTCCTAAATATTTTATTTTAGGCTATTATAATTGAGATTGTTTTCTTGTTTTTTTTAATAAATAGTCTATAAGAAAGCTAATGATTTTCATATGTTGATTTTGTATCCTTTAACTTTACCGTATTCATTCATCATTTCTCATAGTTTTTTGGTGGACTTTTCCCAATTTTCTGTGTATAAAATCATATCATTAGCAAACAGAAACAATTTCACTACTTGCTTTCCTATTTGGATGCCTTTTATTTATTTCTTTTGCCTAATTGTTCTTGGAAAAACCTTCAGTACTATATTAAATAAAGTGGTAAGAGTGGGCATCTCTTATCTTTTTTCTGATCTTAGAGAAAAAACTTTCAACTTTTTACCATTGAGTACAATGTTAGCTGTGGGCTTGTCATACATGGCCTTTATTGTGTTGTATACATTGTACATGTATTATGTATTGTGTACATTTTTTTATACCTAATTTTTTGACAATTTTTGTCCTGAATAGACATTTCTCTAAAGAAGACATACAAATGGCCAACAGACATATAAAAAAATGTTCAACATTACTAATCATTCGGGAAATGCAAATTAAAACCACAATGAGATATCACTTCACATCTGCCAGAATGGCTAATATCAAATAGATGAATAATAAGTGTAGATGTGGATGTGGAGAAGAGAGAACCCTTGTACACTGTTGCTAGGAATGTAAATTAGTACAGCCATTATGGAAAACAATATGGAGGTTCCTCACAAAATTAAAAATATTAATAGAACAACCATATGATCCAGCAAACCCACTTCTGGGTATATATCCAAATGATGTGAAATCAGTATGTGGAAGAGATAACTGCACTCACGTGATCATTGTAGCATTGCAGTAGCCAAGATATGAAATCCTAAGTGTCCATCAACTGATGAATGCATAAAGAAAATATGGTGTACATACACAATGGAATATTGTTTAGCCTTTAAAGAAAATAAAATTCTGTCACTTGTAACAACAAGGATGAAACTGGAGGACAGTATGCTAAATAAAATAAGCCAGGACCAGAAAGACAAAAGCTACATGTTCTCACTTATGTGTGAAATCTAAAATTGTCTAAGTATAGAAGCAGAGAGTAGAATGGTAGGTAGTAGAGGTTGGGAAATGGGGGGAATGGGGAGATATTGGTCAAAGGGTACAGAGTAGCAGTTAGGAGGAATAAATGATATATATTTAAAGTGGTGGCTATGTTAATTAGTTTGATTCAATCATTCCACGCTGTATACATACATCATAACATCACTATGTATCCCATAATTATGTATGACTATAATTTGTCAAATAAATAAATAAAAAGAAACATAAGTTAGAAAAATATGTCAAAAAAATATTCATGTACTTATGTTTTTTACCTTAATCATATTTTCAGACAAAAGGAAATGTATCATAGCATTATATATAATTGTTGGAAACATTGAAAACAACATACAAGTTCTACAATAGGAGGATTGTTTAAAACAATTTTGGGACATTCAGAAGATATGATATTACACAGCCACCACAATTTCGTTTACAAGAAATTTTAATGGCATGAAAAATGCTCAGAGTATGTTAGATGATAAATTCAGACATAAAAAAGTGGCGACGTTATAAATTTAACTATATAAAAGGTGCATTAAAATAAAAAAAGACTGCAAGAAATTCAACCAAAATTTTAATTTGCTTCCCAGAGAACTTCTGGCTGACCCCATAGGTTACATGCATCCTGTTCTAGAGCTCACTAGTCTAGAGGGGAGGATAACATGTAAGTAGATAATTTCAGTGAAGTGGTCATTTATCTGATTGACAGTAAACATGAGGTGCTAGAACTTGGAAAGAGCTCAGAAAAGATTTTAAGACTTTAAGTATAAAGAGGAGCTAATGAAGCAAAGCAAAGAAAGCAGGGATGAAAAGAGGAGTATTCCAACCAGAACAAGCTGCCTATGTAAAGGCACAAAGGTATGAAGCCAAGAGGGTGATTATAGGTGAATTCAGGACTAATGAAATGTGGAATCACAGGTTGAGCCTGATGAGCGATGATGCTGAAGAAGAATACGGAAGGCAGGTAATTGAAACAAGGAGCTTGGATTTATCAGTGTATGGAAATTCTTTGAAGAAAGTTAAGAGGGTGAATGAAGGTCATGATCAGATATTTGTTTTGGATTAGCCCCTAGGCAGCTATACTGGGAATGCATCTGAAGGATGCAAATGGAACCAGGAAACTCAGTAGGCTATCACTTTATCCAGGTGAGAGAAGAATAATAGAATTGAAGTGATGGAGGTGAGGGTGCAGCTCTCAGGAGGGGATAAGAAGTAGCACGAGGAAAAAAACCCACCCGGTAGAATTTGATTATGATTTTCTGAAAGTGACTGGTGAATGAGAGGGAATATTCTCAGCTACTCCGCTGCTTTCTGATTGAGATGACTGGCTACTCTTAGCTGAGACCATGAACACAGTAGCAGGAAAAGATTTGGGGCAGGGAGGAGATAAGCAGATTTTTTTTTAAAAATCAGCACTTCATGAAAATATAAAATGAAAAAAGAACAAATCACTTGTCATTCTACTTCTGAGAGGAAATCTTTGTGTTCAAATACTACTTACATTATTTATATTGTTACAAAATATTTGTGAATATTTTGGATTAGTTCCTTCCAGTCTTTTTTTATTTTAATGCACATTTTATATAGTTAAATTTATAATGTCACTTTTTTATGTCTGCATTTATCATCTAACACACCCTGAGCATTTTTTATGCCATCAAAATTTCTTGTAAATGAAATTGTGGTGGCTGTGTAATATCACATTAGTATTTACATTTATGTTTTTTCATCATTTTTAATTTTTATATTTAAGCATTCATATAATCTATGTAATATATTTCTATAGTAATACATGATATTATATATAAATACATATACATGTACATATAGGAGTGCATGCAGAAACTTTTTTTTTTTAAGCTGGTGGGGATATATGATTTAAAATGCTATAAGACCATTGCTCTGAAGTTTCTCAAAGGTGAGGAGTACACCTTATTTATTCAGAACATATAGCACAGTGTGGGGCACATAAGGGACTCTGTCAAATTCAACCGAAATTAAAATTTTAGCAAACTCCTATCCACATTTATAAAGTTGGTTGTGAAGTGATTAAAGATTTAGATTAAGGGGCAAAATTCTTCCTCCTCTTGTTTACTAAACTTGATGCATATAAGAATTAGAGGAAATTTGAGAAAGAAATGGAAAGTAGTAGAGAAGAAAATCCATACTAAGTTAACTTTCATGATTGCAAATGTTTTTAAAGCATAAGGAATGCAAGATTTTAACAGATGTATGCTTAGAGTTTGCCAAAGGCAGCTAAAATGCAACATTGTGATAGCCTAGAAGATCTATGAGGTTTTATAGAAGGGAGTATGCATTTTCAAAGCAAACGAAATTTTGAAAGTAGAGTATGTTTCATGACCCCACTTCTCCAAGCTTAGAACTCAAAAGTCCTTTAAAAATTTCCTTTACAAGAAGCTACTCCAATTTATATAGTATTTATATAAATGCATTGGAATATCTGTCAGTTTCAATTACTAATCTAATAAAAGGCCAGAAGTCTAAACCAGAGAGAATTTCGTTCAAATAAATGTGAATGGTTCTTCCAATTTCAATAAAATTATAGTTCCAGTTATCTAGAATTCCAGACAAAGAATGTGGGAAAAATGTAAAGAAATATTATCTTTATGGCTTGTATAAGCATGAATGGATACACAAAGGAATGAATTCAATATTTACAAGCTGTATATATTTTAGTGTTATTTTCAGGGTAGAGTTGAAAGTATATATCTGAGTATAACATGAGATGGTTGGAAAGAAATTTTCTCTTTCCTAATTAGTTTTTAAAAAAGACTTTATGAACATGAAGAATTTAAGGGCCTCTCTCTTACATTTTTTTCTCATAAAATATAATAGACCTATCTTTTTCTGCCACTCCTTTATTTTAAGTGGAGCTAATTCCAATTTAGTTGCTTCTTTAGATTTTTAGCATCAAGCCAAAAATAAGTATCTAAAAATTTGTGTTACTCTCGGACAATTCTGTCCTACTTCAAGGCATACATTTCCTGAAACAATGTTATTTTTATCTCACTCACGATTACCTTTAAAAATCAAAAGAAATGAATACACAGTATGAGAGATTTCTCACGAAGAAAAAATAAAAGAATTAAGCAAAATAAAAACTCACAGATGGAACCTTATTTTAGAACACTTAAAATAATCCTTAATTTCAAAGTTCTTTTTTTTCCCTAAAATGATTTTTCAAAACATGATAATACGGTATATTTTAAATGTGAACATTTAAGACAGTTTCTTCAACACAGGTTCGATTTCCAATTGTGAACATCATGTAACTATTTCTTTTACATTCAGCAAAGGCAGTAGCTTCACCTTTTCTGTTAAATATAAACCAGAAGTGTTGAAAAAATGGCTGCAGTTTTATGCCTTATTTTATGTGTAGGTGTTTTATTTTTTCAGTCTCTAAAGAAAGGAAGACAGCATAAATAAGTTGTAAATATAAAAGTACAATTAGAATAACATGATTCATTTTCAAACTCACTTTCCTAATCATCATCGCCCCCATCTCAGACTGATTGAGGTGCTATTTATTCTGCTTTGAAATCCAATCTTCCATTTGTGCTGTAGCAATGGGAATCCCTTCCTCAGCCATCTCTACTTGACAATCTCATAAGGTTAAAGGGCATAACAAAGTGCTAAAGGAAGCCAAGCTGCTTCATGCTCACATTGTGTGCTCTATGTTGAAACTTCCAGACGTTTATTGATGCAGTGGAACTAGAAAAATGAGAGCAGAACCAATTTTCTCCACGGCCTTCACCCTTTTCTCACAGACCACAAGAGAACCACTGTTATCAAAAGGACACAAGAATTTTTCTCTTCTGTTTTTTGTCAAGCTAAAGTAATGATATTTCTTTTTTCTACTCAAGGATGTTTTTGGTAGGCTAAATATAAATCTTAGCAAGACACTCCTTTTATGTGGGACAAGTAGTATATTTCCATATTTTCCCTCTATTACTGATAAATGAATAATGAGAATATTAGAATAATCTTATATTTAAATTTAAAGGTTTTTCTAACAGTTGATAAGTGTTAGATAATTGTGTCTATGAATGGGCGACGGGTATATGCATATACAAAGAGTGCAATGCGCATCACCCGAAGAATGGACATATTTGAAACTAAAAAATCATATATAAGACAAAGAATATATAAACAAGTAAAAACCATATATTAATAAAGAAAAAATATAAAACAATATTTTTTACTGGTTTCAATGTATCTGTTACAGAAGATTTATGTTGTTAAAAATCAATACAACATACAAGGAATACTGTGCAGGAAAGAATGAATTCTTCTACCCACTGTGATTTTGAAAAAAAAATGCAAAGAAAGAAAATAAGGTCAAAATAAGATGTATCTAGTGAAATTAATCATCAAAGGTTGTATTGCTTTCTCTAGCAAAGGGAGTTCTGCACTTTATCAAATCAAAACTGGGTGTATCCATTAAGACAAGGACTGAAAACTGACAGCCTGAGAACCGAAGATATGTATGTTTTGTTTGGCCCCCCTAGTTTTTTATTTAATTAAATTTACTGAATCTCTTCTACTTCCA
The DNA here is from genome assembly GCA_963575035.1 of Avahi laniger. Taxonomy (NCBI): domain Eukaryota; kingdom Metazoa; phylum Chordata; class Mammalia; order Primates; family Indriidae; genus Avahi; species Avahi laniger. The sequence continues at coordinate 12,795 of CAUYSK010107746.1, read as the reverse complement.
GTTTTCTTACTCTGTGCTAATTCACATAGTTTGGTGCTTATCTGGCTACCAAATCATCTGAGTTTGTGACCTCTGCTTTAAAAAGTTATTGTATGAGTTTAAAAACTGAAAAGTGTGTAGAACAGATTCTCTTATATGTTACTGGTGAACACGTGAATTTTTTACAATATATTTGGAGGGCATTTGGCAATATGTATTAATACATTAATTCCTTAGACTGTTCCATCTTTTCGTAGTTATTTTACAGAAGCACTCACAGGTGCATAAAAGATGTTCGCAGGCCGGGCGCGGTGGCTCACGCCTGTAATCCCAGCACTCTGGGAGGCCGAGGCGGGTGGATCGTTTGTGCTCAGGAGTTCAAGACCAGCCTGACCAAGAGCGAGACCCCGTCTCTACTAAAATAGAAAGAAATTAATCAGACAACTAAAAATATACAGAAAAAAAAAAATCAGCCGGGCACAGTGGCTCGTGTCTGTAGTCCCAGCTACTTGGGAGGCTGAGGCAGAAGGATTGCTTGAGCCCAGGAGGTTGAGGTTGCTGTGAGCTAGGCTGACGCCACAGCACTCTAGCCCGGGCAACACAGTGAGACTCTGTCTCAAAAAAAAAAAAATGTTCGCTGACAGCTTGCTTGTAAGAGTAAAAAGTTGAAAACATTCCAAATACCTGTTAATAAGGTATTGATTTAATAAATTATAATAAATCCATATAATGGGATATTATATAGCTCTTTAATTAAAAAATAAGATAGTTCTAGTATACATTGACACGAAAAGATATCAAGTAAATATTAAGTGAAAGAAAAAGTGGTGAAATATTTTTATGTTTCTTTGAGTGATTTCATATTATTAAAATAATAATACATTAGTATATTGATAATATATACCAAGCTAGTAATAGTAGTTATCATTGATTGGGTGGAATTATGGTAGGTTTCTTGTATTCTGAGCCTATATTCCTGTAACATTTAAATTTTTAGAGGAATTATATGTAACACATAATACAAATCTTAAATACAGACATCAGAAACACTGAAACTTCCTATAAAAAATTGTCAGACAAGAAACCATTTTCCTATATTATACCTGAGACTTGGCTTGGCTATTGACACAGTAAGAGTAATGGTATATAATATAGTTCAAATTGTAAATACTTGTTAGATTATATGTACCAGATTTTTGATGCTTTTTTATTTAAATAAGATACATTTTAGAGATATAAGTAAAATTGTTAAAATCTGACTTATTCCTAGGGAGAAGAAAAACACTTAAACATCCAGATACATATTTTTCATAGACATAAGAAGAGAAACATATTTCGAGCTTCCTGGAAAGTTGTATGCTGAGGACTAGGTGTATATTAAATGTTTTAGCTATCTCTTTTTTCTTTCTTTTTGACCTACTTTTAAAATTCTGTAATAACCAGTTTTGGAAGGAAAGAAAGGACATATTCCTCCTGCTGCTGAGAAGAAAACCTTGTCATCTCAGCCTTAATCACAAACTGGGGAGTGGGTTACAGAATAAGCTTGGCAAAATTTACATGTCCTGTCTTTGTAGACCATTTGGTCTTCAAATGGACAGATGATATATAAGATGGCCTTCCTGTCATCAAGGATAGGATCAGGAATGAGGCAAGCTTACATGCAGGGGAAGGAATTTGTGTGCTAGCCTTGGAAAATTTTATGTCTGACCTGATCACACTGACAGGTTTATTGCAAAGATGAAAGAGAATGAAAACCTTGCTGGCCTAGAGAGTTGTTTGAAAATGAAGAGGGGACCACAGTGTGGAAAATGAGATCATGACTTGGACCATTGTCATCATTATCAATAGCAAACATATACTGAGAACCTACTAGATGAAAGGCATTGAATTAAGTGTGGTTAGGCTGATGTTATAACATCCACATGAGAAGCTGACAGAATGATATATATTTACACACTTGATTTAATGGTGTATTTAGTCATTCCAGCCATCATCAGAATTGGTAGGGTTTGGAAGTTTCTATTTCCCATGAAACTATGATTGCTCTTCTCAGAAAAATGCACACAAAGTTTTGCATATAAAATCAGAGGTTCATTCATTCATAGATCCCTACTTTAAAATAATTTTCTTATGTTAACACTAGAGATATAAAGGACAATTTGGTTTTGAACTCTAGTCTGTATGCACATTTGCGTGCCAGAAATATACTTATAAAATAATTTTAATTAAATCTCAACCGAATGTGTCAACACAACTTTTCTAAGCCTTTTTCAGTGTAATTAAAATAGTGTCTTACATATTCTAGTTGCTCATCAAATGGTAGTAGTTTTATTGCTATTGTCATTGGAATATTACTAGTCCAGGACAGGCATCCTCAGAGTTTGAAAATACACATTCATTGGACCTCAAATTACTCTTTTTTATCTGTTTACTATTAATCATGCTTAAACGAGTTTCTTCAAAGTGCATCTGGTATGTTTTTTACTTCTTCCTTAAGAGACTAAGGTTTCTACAATGTTCCCATAAATCTCATCTGAATATGGTTTTCACATGATTCTACCTGTCAAGGAATGTGCCAGTATTCAGTGACAACCACACCGTATCACTTAAAGTATTGGTTCTGTCAGGTGACAAGTAAATAATGATGGTCTTTACGATTTTTATATTTTTATAGGTGTTTATTGACCTTACCTTTATAAAATTACTCTTAGGATTTCTAAGGCGTGCAATGTGAAACCTGTGTCAAGTCCTTCAACTAAATGCAGTGAACAGAAGTGTGTGTAAGGTTCTTTTGAATTCTAACTCTGCCATGGAAACGTGCTTCTGGCAGAATTTGCTCTTTCTTCCAAAAATAATATTTAATCATAATCCACTATACGTAGTTTTTTCGTGTGTGTCAGTTATTGTGAATACATTGTTATATTGCAGAAAATCAAGATTTAAATTGTTTTCAATTAAATGAATAGATAATATGCATTAGTATTAATTAATATGAATTAAGATCTGCTATAAGACCATATGCGGCACTGGCTACAGGCATTGTTTCCATTTTGTGTCATAGTTATGGCATTCCCCAAAGGGAAATTGAAAACAGGATGAAGCAAACACTCAAGCAGGAAACTGTCTTCCTTTTCCTCTCTTTATCTCAAAGAACTATCCACAGCAGTGCAGATCTTTATTTTTTGCATCATTCTATTGTCTCTGCTGCCCAGGGCAGAAGATAAATCAACTTTTTCAAATGTCAGGAGAGAGGGATGGTGGATAACAAACCCAACTGTTACTGACACATTCAACTCCATGCTGCTTTTTCCTGTTTATGGCACAGGGACAAAGCAAGGGTGAAAGAAGCTACTTACTGAGTGCCAGTGGGTTTACAAATCCTGACCTGGTTAATACTGAGTTTTAGGGATTTGTTGGTAAAGACATCCAGAGAGTGAACCTCATGGGCTCTGAGGACCTCACCTTGAATTTTCCAAATGAAAATATCCCTGCATCCTAGATCTGTAATGAATGATATTTATCCGTCTATCACATCAATGTCATGTTAAAAGTAGCTGAAATAAAGGGTTTTGTTCTCATCAATTAATATGTCAGTTTTATAAGTGTAAATGGGAGAAAAAATTATTACTGCCTTTAATTAAGCTGTTACGAATTATTAGCAATTATTCAGAATGTAACACCTCCTCTCAGGGAGCTCACATTCTTTTTTAAAATTTCATTTGTGGTACACCAGAGAAATATTATATTGTACACTCAGAACTATATTTTCTGTGTCCTCTTTAAAGTTTCTTTACTTTTTCTTTTCTCTTGCTTTTGTTTTTCTCCACACTCCCCTTTCTATTTTCTTCTCTTCTTATTGATCTTAGCATTTCCTTACCTTGATTAAATGTATGATCTAGAACTGCTGCTTGTCTTCCATTTTTCTTTTAGATTTGCTCAATGCAAAAATATTTATTATCTACCATGTGTTCAGACACTGAGAATCCCAAGTGAAGAAGAGATAGCACCTGCTTGATGAAACTACTGAGTTTTCCCCTTCATCTCCTGAGGATGAGTGAAAAAAATTAAACTAGAATGTTTGTGGATAAAGGAAGAGAATAGAGTTGGCCCTTACTTTTCACATATTAGCAAGGACCCACTGCTCCAGCAGTATTTTTAGCAGTTCAGTGGGGACTACAGTTCCTTTAGAAGGCAACATCTTTCATTCTATAATGTGGGAGGGTTTATCCATACAAATGCCCCTGGGAGAAATTCAGTTAATTAAGCTTTCCTTATTTGGGATTCCCATGGTGCTTTGCTTAATTTCTTCTATTATTATTATTATTACATAGCACCCTGTCTCTAATCCTGCTATTTCCCAAACCAGTAGGAGGAAAGTGGGACAGGCCATTTTGAGGCTCTGAGATTTTAATTTCCAATGATACTTTCATCCCTCTCACTAGCATTCTCCTTCTTTGCAGATTATGTCTGCCTCTACTTTCCCGTATTCTTTATGAAGCAGGTATCTACATGTTCCATACCACATACCCAGTGTTCCCACTTCCATTCTCTTTCTCCATCACTCATGGACAAGAAGGGGCATATCTAGTCTTTTCTTATTTTCATATGGACTGAAAGAGCCACTGTATAAATTGCTTTTGAAATGGATCCTTGACGTTTCAATAGCAACTTCCTCCACCTTGTCTTGATGTTTCTCTCATTTTTTCATAGTCATCTCCAGGAATAGAAATAGATATTCTATTCCTTTGCTTCCAGTAGAAGAGTCTCCTCTCCCACTTGATTAAAGAATAATGAAATGGTTTATCTTTGCATTGAGTCTTGACAAATTTTCTGGCATGTGGCAATGCATTTGTGAATACTGTGTTAGGGATACTCATTTATGAAGGATCTCGCATCTGTTATGAAGGATCTTGCATTATGAAGGATCATGCATCTTGCCATTGGTGAATACCTGCCTTAGCCAATTTTCAAATCGTAAAAAGTATGTTTAACATTTCTATCACTCCTTGCTTCAGAATCACCACAAATACGGGTTTTTTTTTCCACATTTGGTGAAGAAATACTCTTAAAGATGGCCTATAGGAAGCATGAACTATCAAGGGATAGTGGGTTGAGAAGGAGCCGTTATTACCTAAGCCACCAAGAAAGGTTTAAAATTTTCTTTGTCTTATCCTTTTTCTTTAAAATTCATGTTACTTTTTGCATTCAACTCCATAGTATATTTATGTTTATTGTGATACAAGGTGATGTTTTGATTACTGAGAACATTTTCTCCAAGTATTTTTAGTAAAATTGACAGATCAATATGCACTGTTTTTACTCTGTGGTTTCATGTATTAATAAATCCAACATGCCTCCTGTAATAGAAAAGCAGGAATAGATAAGAATTTGCATTTTCCTTCACTCTGCCTGACTAGGACACTGAATTTTCATGGCTAACCTACTTGATTTTCTTCTTAGTCATATACACATCCACTTCATTCACTCCTCCGTGAGCTGACATTTTATCTGACATTATATGAAAGCCTCACCTATAATATTTGATTACTTTTCCCTTAATGCCTATGTATTTTAAACACTTTTGCATAGCTCCTTCTAGACGTTTTTGATTAAGAACGTCAACAGAACAAAGGCTTTGCTCTTTTCTATAATTTACAGTACTACTTGCACAGCTAATGTATAACAAGATGTTTAATGAATGCATTTTGATAATGATTTTTAAATTTCTTTTCCCCTGCTTTCTTTTTGTGACCTTTTTATTTGAATTAATGTGGATTTATATTTGCACTCCAAGTGGCTGCCTGCTAGAGATATGGCTAAGAGTAAGAAAAAAGTAAGAAGTAAGAATAACAGTAATAATTGCTGATATAAAAGTGGTATAAATTTTAAAAATTAATTAAATTTTGTGACTGGGTTTTTAAAATTTTCATGTGAGACTGATTTTTTTTGCTAAGGATGTTTGTTCCTGGCTATGCTGGAGCAAATTGTAAGAAACTAGAGGTGCTGGAAATCAGAATAAATCTACAGGTGAAGCCTATCCCTTGAACTTGAGAGATCACCAGCGTTGCTGGTAATAAACCAACAAATCCAAAGGATAAAATGCCAGAAACGATTGACCTGTGAGTCCATCCCCAATAAAACAACATGAAATGTCAAGACTCTCCAGTCCAAACCTCTAACCTATTATTATTTCTGGATAGCAGAGTACATTGTCTCATGGAGACAAGGTGTTGGCAGGCAACCAGTTCTCCCTCTCTTTTTGCTTTAAAATGCATTGAATAGCCTGTTGAACTTGTTTATATTATTTGCTTCAGTGGCTTGCCTTGGCAAATTACTCCCTGTCTTTATTGTTAAATTCAGTGTACTGGTAGTGTTTTAATTTTGGTTTGTAGCCCAGTGTTTAACATTTCCACTAGCGTAAACACTATTGGATAAGTTGATATTCTCTCTGAGACAGAAGCTTATGAAGTTTCTCTCTTCCTCTATTGGGAAGTCTCTTACCCAGTAACTTGAAAGTCTTTATTTTTACATTTAGAATCATCTTAATTCTATGGGAAACATAATTAATACCTGTGATCTTGTCCTTTGCTCTACTGCTAGGCAAGACAGTCTCTTCCTTATCTCTTTCAAAAGCTTAACTGTGAAGTCAGCTTCTCTTCACTGTTCTCTGCACAACAAGCCCTGGAGACTCATAAGACCTTCCTGTATTCCACAGCACACCTCATTGATCTTTGCAGTTTTATTGTACCACTTTTTTGTTTTCCCCAGGAATCCCTGCTGGCTTGTCCCTATAAGATAATGGCTACATTCTGAATTATCTGTTTACTCTGAATCTCTAATGCCTAAACTCTGAATTCTAGTGACCTAGAGAGAGAACTCAGCTGCCTGGCCCTGTCTGGAAAGGGCCATCTATTTTCTGTAGCTCATGGTTTGGCAGTCCTTCTGTATCCATCTTTAATATAGTTTCTGAGAAATCGGTGTAATTTGTGCATCTCCAAATAACATTACAAGAACATTTTGCATATATTTATAAAGATCAAATATTTTTACATGGTGGGGTTTTCTCTGAAAAGTATAGCTTTCCAAATTAATTTGTACATTATAATATCTTGTATTTCTCTAACTGCTTGAACTTGGAGTCTTTATTTTATATACTATCAGACAATCAACCTCTTTTATTTGAATATTCATCTGAAGGGTCAGTTACTGCTTGGAGTTCAAATTCTAACTCAATCCCCATCTAGAGTTTTTGGCCTTCTCACGCTACCTGATTAGCTGCTAGCTAATCACATCCTCTACAACAGGTGGATTTTTTAGACAATAAGCAGAGCTGCCACTTTTTTTTTCTTATTGTACATATTGTAAATTATAGAAGTTTGTAGAAGAAAGGCCCTTTTGCCTTATTCTTTACCTAATCTCTTTTCACATAGGCTTCTAGAATTGTGGCTGTCAGTGGCTCCTGAATACTACAGAGACTGTCCCACAGGACACTGATTATCCTAAGGTCTCTCTCCTCTGTTTTTAGCTACTTCAGGGTGACTTGAAACTGGAGGTCTCCCTGCCACATATTGGGTGGTGCCTGCCCTCAAAGTTTTCAGCCCATTTAGAGCACATGTGCTTCTCCCCACACATTAGAGCACTGAGGGACATCTGGCCCAGGTGACACACACCACAGGACACAAAGATGAACTAGATCATATCTGCTTATAGAGAACCGGAATCCAGATGCAATGTCTCCTAAACTCTCATGTTGCCTCTATAGAACTCACACCCTTCAGCCGCTCATTCTACTCTTAGTACAAGGTGCCACAAAACATCTGAGCAGTTCTTTCCATCCCTCCCATTGTACACTCAGTGAAGGTACAAGTCCTCAATCACCCCAGTTTAGGGTGAGTATTCATACTTGCTAAGACAGTGAGGTATGGAGTCAGTGACTCCCTTCTGCAGATTTTATATTTTTCCAACTGTTTTTATAGTGTCATAAAAAGATGATCACATAGGCAGAGGGAAAAAGTGCCTTGTTATGAAAGAGGACATCCATCTTAGCCAGGGCCAGAACTTGGAACTCTGCTCACCACAGCAGTGTCCATGCTGGCAGTATCCAAATGGAGCCACCGCAACCTTTCAGCAATGATTAGGATTTTCAAAGACAGGTTTTCAAATTGCCCATTCCCCTCCAGAACTTTTGATATTTCATCCTAACACTCCTGGTACTGTACTCCCTCCTCTGGAACTTTAGTTTTCCTAATGCAGAACATCACTGATGGGATTGTTTTATTCAGGTGGATGGTATGGAGAAAGTAAAAGATTTGAGAACCTGGCCTCTGAGAATTAGATGAAGCTTTCTATAGAAAAAATGCCCATAAACATTGTTTTGCCTCTAATTTCTAGCACTCGTGAACCTCTTAAAACTCATTATTACCATTTGGTGCATGTCCTGTCAGCATTAGTGACGGGATGTGTGTGTGTGTATGTGTTTAATCGTATATGTATATAAACATATAACAAACACAAAGGTTCAAACAATTCATAATGTAACATTGACTGCTTTTTTCAGTTGTCAATATTTTGTGAACATCTTCCCATATCAGCAAAATATTTAATGACCTCATAATTTTAATGCCTGCATAATATTATACTGTATGGATGTATCACATTATATGTTTAATATCCTGTTACTGAAAGGTGATGTTTATATTTTTCCACTGTTAATAGTGATTCTTAAAGTTAAAACTTTAAATACACATAGGATTGTGTTCTCAGCATAAATTCTTAGAAATGAATTTCAAGACTTTGGATAAGAAATGCCAAATCAGTGGAAATTTATCTTACCTATTCTAATTGCAAATGATGATAGTATTCTCTCTTAGTAATAGGATTTATACATTGAAATTGACATGATTATATAAGAATATCTGCACTTCTCAAGATCTCTGATAACAAGTCCTTTAGGAATATCAAGTAGTAAATCAGAATGATATTTTTCTGAATTTACTGAAAATCTGTGGATAAGCAGCAGTAGACTCTCAAACTCCTCTGAAACCGATCAAACAACCAGTGGGCTCTTATTAGCAGTTGAAATATATTGTGTGTCTGTGTCCTCTCCTGAATAGGTGGAGGGTGGCAGTTACCTGGCTTCCTGGGATGACTGAAACATCAATTGACTCACATTTAATTTGAGGCCTTGGGATTTTCTTCTACTTTACTAGACCAAGTTGTCTCATCCATCTTCCTTAACTATGCCAGACATCTACCTGGACTCCAGAGCTGTAGCTGCCCTTCTCTAAGGTCTCCCTGTATTCTTATATTTGTTATTCTTTTATTAATGAATTTTTTATTTAATGGGTTTATTTTTTTAATTAATAAAGGAAATGTTTTTAGCAAAGAGCATGCAGATTGTAAGTACATTTAGTTAGTAAAGACAGAAATAAAAGTTCATTGAACTGATTTACCTATGATCTTGGGAACATTTTAATTTAATTATATTTTAATCAGAGTTTGAAGCTGGATATGCAATTATTACCACATCTCAAATAACATTTATTTGTAGCTTTAAAAGATCAAGTATATTATTTTCTATTTTTTAAAAAGCTGATTTACCTGGAGGGAAAGACATCTCAGTCACAGAACTCAATTATATTTAGGATTGTGTTAATGCTATCTTAATAAAAGTAGGAGTTGGTCAAAATAGTAGGATTTAGCTTAATTTGAAGTTGCAATAAAATCAATGGTTTTAAGTCATTCATTCAATAAATACTGATTGAGCTTCTATTACGTGCAAGGCCCTACTTTAGGGCCTTGAACACGTCGGTAGACAAAAGAGACCAAGATGCCTAGAGTCCAGTAGTTCAACTTTCTAGTGAGGGAAAATAGACAATTAGTAATTCATGCAATATTATATTTGCATATTATATATATCACATATATATTATATAAAATAATATATATTCTGTATTTGTAAAATATGTAGACTATCATATAGTATGTGAGAAAATGATATAAAGGAAGAAAACTGGGGTTAAGTACATGTGATGTGAAGTGCAGAGGCGGAGGCAGATTGCATTATAGTTTTAAACAAGCTGGGCAGCCTAGACTTTACTAAGAAGAAGAAAGAATTGAAACAATGGAGGAGGTAGCCAAGAGGGTTGTCTGGGAGAATAGTGTTCCAGAGAGAGGGCACGACCAGAACAAAGGTCCTCAGGTGGGAGTGAGCCCCCCGTGTTTGTGTTTGTAGCACTGCCAGGAGGCCAAGGGCAGCTGGGATGGATAATTAAGGAAAGCGTCGCAGGTGATAAAGTCAGAGTGGTAAAGGGGGCCTGGTTATGAAGTCCTTTTTGCTAATGAAAGACTTTAATTATTACTCTGAATGAATGGGAGAGCCACTGGGGGGTTTTGAGAAGAGGGTGGCAGGATCTGACTTAGATATCTAAAAGGATCTGCCTGGAAACTGTGCTAAAAATTAACTGTAAAAGAGAAGAAAAGCAGAAAAAGGGAGACCTTCTTAGGAGGCTTGGGCCAGAATGATGGAGTAGAGGTAAAGGAAGTCTTCCGATTGTGAATATGTTTTGAAGGTAAATCCAACAGGATTTGTTGACAGATTGTGAGGTGCTAGAGAAAGGCGGAAAATCAGAAGTCCAGGCAAGAACATAATGAGTTTAAATAATACATTCAGGTGGAAATATTGAGGCGGTAGTTATCTTGGGGCATAGACTTGGTAGTCTAAATAGAATACATAAGTTTGAGAGCCTTCAGCATGCAGATGAAGTACAAAATCAAGAGAGACCGTAAGATCACAAAGAAAGTGAAGGGAAATAGAGAAAAGAGCCATAAATTGAGACTTGGCCCTCTACAATTTAACAAAGAGATTGGGGAGAAAAGGAAAACCAGCAAAAGAGACAGAGAAGGACCAGTCATGAAGCAGGACAAAGCCCAAAAAATGGGACAGTGCGAGCCACAAGTAAAGAATGTGCATCAGTGAGAAGAAAGTGATTGGTTGTGTCAAGTGCTTCTGATGGGTCATAAAAGGTGGACTGAGAATTGGCCATCGCCTTCAACATCACGAAGACCACTGGTGGTCTTGATGAGCGTAGTTTCAGTGAGTCCATGGGACTAAAGCCTGATTTAAGTGATTGTAAGAGAGAATGGGTAGAGAAGATTTAGAGTGTGTGTAGACAATTATTTCAAGGAATTTTGTTAAAACACACACACACATACACACAAAGAAAGGGGCAGTAACTACAGGGGAGATGGTGTGAGGAGAAGGTTGTTATTATTTTAAATGGGAAAAAAAGCAGCAGGTTTACATTGAGAGTGATCTAGTGGAGAGTGAAAATTTAACGACATGGGAAAACCAAAGAATTGCTAGTTCAGTGTCCCTGAGCAGACAAGATAGGATGGAGTCTAGCACATAAGAAACAGGAGCATATTGGAGAAATTGTTACTATACTTTGACACTGTATGATGACGGAGTCATTGTAAGTAGTTCAAAGAGTCCGAGATTTAGGGTGGAAATGGAAAACATATGGATAGATAACTGAGATCATTGTCACTTCTTTCAAGGTTGAACTCTTAACAAGGGCTATGAGGATGGGACCCTATTTGTCTTATTTACCCTGTGCGTCTTGTGCCTGGGATGAGTCTTGGCATATTAAATAGGTACTTAATAAATGTTTGCTAACCGACTGACTAGATGAAGGCGATATTTTATTTTCTTCCCTTTTATCTGTCATTCTTAAACTTAGCATAATAAACATCTATTACTTTTTAAATTAAAAAATAAACATTGTTAATCTTAGAGAGATAAATAGATCCAGGAAACTACAATTGGTGATTTCAAGTCAAGTGCAATATTTGAAAAATAATTTATCTCAGGTGATTTGCTAAATGCTCTATAACTCAGAATCAAAAATAAAAATAGACATTGGATGCCTATTATTGGTTAGGGCTTTACATTTGTCTAATACAATACGTATTATTAGCCCCATTTTATAGATAAGGAAACTGAACCTCAGAGATGGTGAGTATCTTGCCTGAAACCACAACAATGAAGTAGAAAACCTGGACTCTACCTGGATTTAATTCCATGCTCTTTCTTCTCACTACCCGGCTTCACAAAATCTCTGTCTTCTGCAATGCTAGTACCACTGGTACGCTATATACAAATGTTACCCCCAAACTCAGTGCAGTGTTTTCTTTGAATCAGATTGATCTAAACAATTTCTTCACCCCATAAATTGAGAACTTTTTTCTGGGGAGTTTATCTTGGCTTAAAGAGTGTTTTTAATTAGTAATTTTTAAAGAGATGTAGAGCACATTTGAATGAGTTCAGAGAATTTTCCTCAAATGACATAATATGTAACTAGAATTTTTTTATGATAGGTATCTGTCTTTATTACCTGGGAGAAAGGAGGAATTTACAATATTAAAACCTGTCTGCGTATCTATAATTTGAGATCCTGAAAACATTACCAAGCAGAAAGCAAATTACTTACGCTTTTTTCCAAAGATAGAAATCCATCTGACTTAGAGACACAGAGTTTAAGTCATTTTGGCTATGTTCTGACTTTTTAAAATTTGAAATATTTTAGTAAAAATGTAAAAATATTTTCCAATAATATGAAACATAGTAAACAAAAAGGGAAAGTTTCCTCCATATCCCCCTCCAACTCATTGATCACCACAGTCAATGTTTGTTGTGTGCTTTCTTAGTGTTCTTTTTGTTTTGGAACATACAAATGAAACTCATCCACTTTTTTCTTTTTTTAATCTGCAGACCATCCCATATTATGGATGTGTCATTACTCACTTAACTATTTG
>CAUYSK010107745.1:0-32110 GCA_963575035.1 Avahi laniger | reverse complement strand
CTGCCTCAGCCTCCCAGGTAGCTGGGACTACAGGCATGTGCCACCATGCCCGGCTAATTTTTTCTATATATTTTTAGTTGTCCGATTAATTTCTTTCTATTTTTGGTAGAAACGGGGTCTCGCTCTTGCTGAGGCTGATTTTGAACTCCTGAGCTCAAACGATCCACCCGCTTCAGCCTCCCAGAGTACTAGGATTACAGGTGTGAGCCACCTCACCTGGCCGTCTATTTTTTTTTAATAGAATGGACACCGATTACAAAATCCACAAGATGCAGGAAAGCATTCAATGAAAATTCTCCTTACTCCAATTCCTGCCAACTTGATCCCCTCCTTAAAGATAACCACCATACCAGTGTATTGTGTGTCCTTTCAAGATAGTCTCTACACATAAGAACACACACAATATTTATTTTTGACACCAATCTAGCTCTGGTTTTTACACCTGCCCAGGGGATCTCTAATTATGAAAGAAGCTTATTTGTACTGAATGCCTGCTGCACACATGGCTCTTTAATTCAGCTGACAGTTACGGAGCCCCAGACCTGGTGCTAGGTCAGTGGTTCTCAAACCTTAAACCTTCTGGAGGGCTTATTAAAACACAGATTGCTGCCCCCTCTCCCAAGTTTCTGATTCCATAGGTCTGGGTGGGGCCTGAGAATTTGCATTTGTAACAAGTTCCCAGGTGATGCTGAGGCTATCAGCCCAGGGACCCCACTTTGAGAACCACTAGCTGCTTATGGGGAGAGACTAGGTGTATATACCGGTGGCCTTATTTCTCTCCACCAGGGAAAGCACACCCCACACAAGGAAACACACACACCACCGAGAAAGACAGTTCCATTGAGCAGTAAGTCCTATGAAGAAAATGAAGTGGGGGAATTCTTGAGGGGGAAGCCTTGAAAGTAGGGGTGAGCAGCAGAGGAGCAACACTTAGGGCACAAGTAAGTGTTCGTTTTTATGCAGTTGAGGTTTACAAGGTGGTAAACATACACAAGTGGAGCCATCTTGGGCTCAGAGGAGGGGAACACCTGCAGTGACAGGTGGAGAGGGAAAAGAAGGGGGTCCAGCCCCCCAGGCTGCTCAGAGGAGGGGCTGCAAAAGAGGCTGAGGAGGAGGTCCCAGGGAAACAAGGAAACCAGGGGAGGAGAGGGTTTGAGAAGGAGGCCTGCCCCAGAGCTGATTCAGGGAGGGTGGAGAGGGGCTGCTTTGGATTTGGTTACGGGGGTCCCAGGGACAGCAACAAGGCATCTGGGTGGAGGAGCAAAGCCAAAGACCCTGGAGTGAGGGGATGGACAGGGAACCAGAGGAGCAAACGACCACAGAGGGTTCTTTCGGAAAGTTTTGCTGCCTAGGGAGCAGAGAAATGAGACACTCCCAGGAGGACGGTGGCAGGAAGAGGGTGTTTAGAAGCTGGTAACACCGGTGTGGTGGCTCACACCTGTAATCCCAGCACTTTGGGAGGCTGAGGCGGGAGGATCGCTTGAGCCCAGGAGTTCGAGGTTGCAGTGAGCTATGATAGCGCCACTGCACTCTAGCCTGAGCAACAGAGCAAGACCCTGTCTCAAAAAAAAGTAGAAGCTACCGGAGTTTGGTTAGGAGCTAACTGGAGAGCTCCGAGGGAGAAATGGAAGGTGGAAGGCGCGGGAGAGAGGGGCTGATCCGTGAGAAGGTGCCCGGGGAGAAGGCGGTGGCTTCGGGGAGAACAAGGGCTCAACTCCCTTGGAAACAGCCCTCGTTTGAACTTCACAACCACTCCAAACCGAGAGCACTATTTTCCTCATTCCTCGCAGATGAGGAAACTGAGGCTCAAAGAGGTGAGGGGAGGGACACGCCCAAGGTCCCACTTCTCATAGAACAGGACTGCGGTCAGTCCTGGCCCGCTGCTCCTTCGGGCTCAGGGCAAGACCCTTTTCTGCCAGAGTGCAGGGGTGCCCTTCGGCAGGGCGCCCCACGGCGGGGACCCGCAGAGAGCGGGCGGGGCGGGGCGGGGCGGGTGCCCCCTCCGCCCTAGCTCCGCCCCCAGCGGCGCCAGAGGGGGCGCGGGGCGGGCGACAGGGGCAGGCGCGGGGCGCTCCGGGCGGGCAGAGCTGGCGGCGGCGCGGAGCTCGCAGTGTGGCCCGCGCTTCCCAGCGTCCGCGCCCGGCCTCCTGTGCCCGCCGTGCCCGTGGCGCCATGGCTGCGGCCGCCCTCCCGCCCCGTCCGCTGGCCCTGCTCCTGCTGCCGCTGCTGCTGCTGCTGCGCGCCGACCCCGTGCGCGCTGACAGTAAGGTACGCGTGCCTGCCACCCGCTGCGGCTCGGCGGGGAGCCGGGCGCGAGGGGGCGCTGTGGCTGGGGGCGGAGGCCAAGGAGGATACCCAGGGCCCCGGCGCGGAGGACCCAGGAGAGGGGGGCACTGAACCTGGGACTTAGCACAGAAGCCACAGAGGCCAGGATCCAGGGAGAGGAGCGCGCCAGAGAAGGAGCGCTGGAGATTGGGGTGCTTGGGACCCGGAGTCTGAGGAAGGGGTGCTGGGACCCTGTCCGATTCGTGGAGGAGGTCCGCACTGGGCCAGGGAGGGTATGCCCAGGAGCGCTGGGCAGGCTCAGTTTCCATGGGAGGCTGACGACGTGAGGGCAAGCCCCTGAGCAACTGTTAAACCCTGCGACTCCCGGCTTGCGGCAGGCTCCGGGCCGAGGCTTTCAGGCAATGCTGGGGACCCAGAGTCCCCCTGTCCCGGGGACAAGGAACCCAGCTGGGCTGGCCACTCATGTAGCCTCTGATGCTCTCGCCAGGGTTCAGGTGCACCCTCTGGAGAACTAGGTACCTCCAGAAGTGACCTGACCTGTTCTCTCCTTTGGTTAAGAGGATCTGCTCTAGTGCCAAACAGACCTCGGTTCAAATCCCACATCTGCTTCTCAGCTGGTGCCTTCACCTCTGTGAGCCTCCATTTATTCACCTGTGGATATGGGAAGAATAAAAGTACCCACTCCCTGCAGTCGATGGTCTCTAGATTCGGTGAGATCATGGCAGTAAAATATTCAACACCACACCTGGCACTTGGTATGTGTTCAAAAAATGATCCTGTGATTATGGAATCTTATCCCAGGAACCCCAAAAGGGGGTGTGAGGTCGGGAATGCAGAGAGAGCAAGCATTTAGCATCAGTCAGAGCACGGACTCCTACAGGGTGTTCTGGAAATGACTCCATCAAAGAGAGGACTGGAGGGCCCTGCTCACAGAGCATGAGGGCAAAAGAGTGACTTCACTCAGTGTCTCTTCTCCAGCCTCTTTCCTGGTAGAAGGTGAATGTCCTGCCCATAGCCACACAGTAAGTGTAGGAGTAGTGGGTCCTGCAGACTCTCAGCCTGAAGATTCAGTTCGGGGCATGAAAGCACCCATGTGCAGTCCTGACCTGTACTCCAGAGACAAGGAGGGAATGAATGAGCATTGTTTCCGTTTTACAGATGGAGAAACTAGAGTGTTTAGAGAGGCAGCTGGCTTGTAAACCGAAAACCTAGGTTCTGGCCTTCCTCTGCTATTCGTTTGCTATGTGACCTTGGATAACTCATTGCCTGTCTCTGGACTTCAGTTCCCCCATCTGAAAAACAATGTCCCCCCAACCTTCTTTCCATACGGTGCCCTCTAAGATTCCTGATCTGGCTCAGGTAAGAGAACAAGTGAGCAGAAAATCCCAGATAACCTGATCAGCGCTTTGTCACCTCTTGTATCTCTGGCTGGGAGGTATATTTGGTCTTGGGCATCCTCTAGGCTGTGCAGAGGGCTGTTAAGCTTGTGGGGGAGGGTTTACATTCAAAACAAAGCAAAGACAAAGAAAACCCAACACCCTGTTTATGTAGTGAGTCAGCCAAACACTTGCTAGGTTTGGGGGGAGGGGTTAGTTGTCCCAGGGCAAGCTGGGGCTGGTGGGGTGGGGAGGCACAACATAGAGTTTGGAGGATGAAGCAGCCAGGGGACTGAGCACGGCCCTCCCTCAGACACCTCCCACCCCTGCACCACTTCAGCCAGCTGGGAAAAATAAAAATCAAGTGATGGGTGAATTTACTCTGCATTCCTTAGCTCAGCCAGACTCCTGCTGGCTCTGCCGAGAGGAGAGAGCTGTTTTCATTATCACCAGCTCCCTCTCCTGTAACAACCCCTCCTTCCCCTCCAAGCCCTTCCTATTTTCCCTGGGGTGAAGGATGAGCCCTTCAGAGGGCCAGCCTGGGACTTAAAGTTGATCTAGGGCCCTGAAGAGTGAAGTTGGCCCCTCCTCAGGCTTCTTGTTCCCGGGAGGTCCAGTCTCCCCTCTGGCCCAATACATTCAGGGGTGCAGAGGCAGCTCACCCCCAGGACTCACTGGTCTCCTCAGCCGGCTTCTTGTTCAACATATTTTCATTCCGTGTTTATAGCAAGGTCTCTTCTAAAGTGGATTTTGAGTTTCCATCTAAGGAAGTGCTTTGTCCAGACCAGTAGTAGGAGGGGGACCTCACAGCTTCCCTGGTATTTCTGAAGGCTGCCCAGTGTGGAGGTTGGGATGGAGAGACAGGTAACCACGTGACACCCAGGCATGGCACCAGAGACCTTTGGGAACCTGCTTTTTGCTGTGGGTTCTTGGGATGTGGCTGAGAATTCCCCATCTCTCCCTAGGTTTCCCTCTCTGTGAAAGAGCTGCTGGTACCTCACTCACTCCATGCAGTGAGGGATAGGAAGGGGGTCTTTGGTCAGCCTGCTGACCAGAGGCTTGAGGACAGAGGGAAGGCCAAGACCTGTGGGACCCTGGCCAAGGGAGGAGGAGGGGCTGGAGCAGGCAGGCGGTGGTGTCCGGGGCTGGATCAGATGCTCCCAGCCAGGCTGGTCCCGGAGGCTTAGGTGTTGCTTTGCCTCCATTCAGGGAGTTTCCGCCTGTGGGTGTAATTGGAAACAGGCTTGCAGTAGGCAAGGGCTGCATAGTAATGGAGTCCCACTTCTGCACACCAAGAATGTGAGGACAGCCCAGGTCCCACCAGGGCTCTCCGCAGGGAAGGGTTGTCCAACACTCCCTTTGACTGGGGCATCCAGGACAAAGCCCTGATGAGAATCCTGTGTGCCAAGCACCGTGTCCAACACTTAGAATCCTACAGAAGCCTCGTGCCAATACTCTGAGGCTTCAGTCGTACCTCCCCATTTGACGGACTTGAACACTGAGGCTCAAAACAGTCAGGTTGGGGCTGCCCAAATATGCTAGACAGAGGGAGCCTGAGGAGTTTGGAGGCTCCTTGAGCTCCAGGATTCTCAGCCCTTAGTGGGCATCCGAATGGCGTGGGGAGCCAGAGAGTCTCAATCATGGCTTGGAATAGGGCCTGGACATATGCATTTTCCACGTGTACTCCAGGTCATTCTGAGGCGTGTCCTCCAATTGAGAATTCATGGAAGTGACAGGGAGCTATGGATGTTTGTAGAGCAAGGAGAGTAACAGATCACCACAGAGGAGCTTTTGGCAGATTAATCTGACAGATAAGAAGCTGCCATATTGTCTAGGCAGCAGTTAAATGTGACCGGAACCAGAGCTGTGGCCATGGATTGGAGAACAGGGAACAGAAATTGGAGATATTTAGGATAAAGAGGGAGAAGAACATGATGATTGACAGGTTGTCCAGGGTAAGAAGGGAGCTCTGAGATCCAGGTTGGGCAGGAGGGTCGGTGGGCACGGGTTTGGGAGAAGATGCTTGGCCAGTCTTGGATGGCTTGAGTTTGGGGTCTCTACATGCAACCTGGGGAAGGTGTCCCGCCGGCAGTGTGCTGTAGGGGAGGTCTTTGCCGGCAGGAGATGGTGGAAATTTCCTCATAATGAGGCTGGGCTAGCCGTGAGAGAAGAGGGAAGACCCAACTTTAGGATGACACAATTTGAGCCTGTTCAGTTGCTACAACATTTTGCAGCTTGAACGCCCTCTTCTTGACTCCAGCCAGATTTATCCATCTCTCTTCATAAAAATCCCAAGTACACCCTCGTCTCGTTGTGGGATTTCCTTGCAAATACCCCAGGCCATTTTTAAGCACAAACCACTCACATTTCTGGGGGCTTTGACAGGATTGAGTGCTGAGCTGGGCTGCAGGGAGAGATGGGGGTGCTGAGGCAGGGACTTTCCTGCTTGGCAGCAACCCCAGCCTTCATGCCAAGGGCAGGGCGGGCCAGGCTCAGTGGGAGTGCCAAGTCCTGTGCCCCCAAGGGCCCCTTCTCTACAGACCCATCTGCCCCAGCTCAGCTGCTCAGGGAGAAGCCCTTGCCTGGTGACTGTGGGTGGTCACAGGAGGGACAACATGTAAACCAAATTTTGGAATCAGGCTGTGCTGTGTGACCCTGGGCAAGCCCCTGTTCTTCTCTGACGTGCAGCTTTCTCCCCTCTAAGGTACGGGTGGGGTAACAGCAAACAGAGGTAGGAAACGATGAGCAAATGTGAGGGAGAGCCACTAGCCAGGCTCCATGCCCGGAGCTCTGCGTACATCAACTCTTTTCAGACCCACGACAGGCTTATGAGGACTGTTATTCTCCCCATTTTGCAGAGGAGGAAGCTGAGGCTCAGAGGGGTCAGGGCCATGCAGGGAGGAGGCGTGGGAGCTGGCATTTGCCAGGCCTGGCTCTTCACCGTGGCACTCTGCTGCCTCCAGTCAAGTGCCACAGCATGTAGCAATCTCAGGGGTAGGACCTTGCCTGGGCTCCTGGCAGCTGGGGATGGGAGCAGAGAGGCCTTCCTCCAACTCCTGGCCCATGTCAGGGCTCTGGCCGCTCCCTTCAGGAGGTAACACCTCATCTGAGGGAGGAAGGAATGTTGCAGTCTGATGTGGAGGCCACTGCTGGCGGCGGTGGGTGCTGGGTGTATGTGTGGGTCCCCAGGAGGAGGGCCTCTCTGGCCTGGCCACACAGAACACACCCACATCTACCTACTGTGCTCTTGACCCCAACTGGGGCAGTGGGTGGGGCTGGCGGGGAGTCCCAGCAGAACTGAGAAGGGGGTCCAGGAGACCTGAAAGGAAGGCAGGGTCCCTAAGGAATGTATGGGACCCTGCGCCTGACTGCCAGCGTTCACAGGCAGGGGAGAACTGGCCCTCGGAGCCCAGCACAGAGCCACCCTCTTCCCCGCCCTCCTCGCCTCCCGCTTTCCCTTTCTCCCTCCTAGGCTGCAGAAAAAGCAGGGGATTGGAAGGAAACCAAACCTGGGCTCATCCCCTTGAGCAAGTCATTTGATGGCTCCAGGGCTCAGTTTCCTCTTCTGCGAGACACGGTTGGCCGGGGCACAATGGCTCATGCCTGTAATCACAGCACGCTGGGAGGCCGAGGCGGGTGGATCACTTGAGGCCAGTTCAAGGCCAGCCTGCTGAGCAACATAGTGAGACCCCGTCTCTACAAAAAGTAGAAAAATTAGCTGGGTGTTGTGGTACATGCCTGTAGTCCCAGCTACTCGGGAGGCTAAGGCAAGAGGATCTCTTGAGCCGAGGAGTTTGAGGTTGCTGTGAGCTGTGATGATGCCCCTGTACTCTAGCTCACCCAGGCAACAGAGCGAGACCCTGTCTGAAAAAAAAAAAAAAAGAACACCGCTAAGAATGTCTACCATTGCACCCACATGGAGAAACAAACAGCTAAATCTCTGTAGTAATAACAGCTACAACAGCCACAATGTTCTGTGTGCTCCTGGCACCAGGCCGACTATATTACTGCTATTCCATTGCTCAGTCCTCATATAGCTCTTTGTTGGCACTAGTAGTGCCTCTTTTTACAGATGAGGAAACTGAGGCACAGAGAAGTTAAGTAATCCACCTAGCAGCACACAGCTGTTGGTGGCCTATGGCTGCACTCCTGATCACTGCCCCATGCTCCCTGGCACTGACTGAGTGCTCAGTGACTGTTTCCTCCCTGGGCTATGTGCCTTAGACTTGCTGCCTCCATCCACCATCTGTTCATACAGCGGCTGGCGGGAGCTTCCTGTTCTAACCATGGTTCTCCCCTGCTTAAAGCCCTTCCATGACTCCCCAGTGTTTTCAGGAAGAAGCCAGGATCTCAGCCAGCTTTCAGGAGCTGGGCTCTGCCACCCCACAGCCTCATCTCTTGCCATCCCAGGCTCCCTGGAAGCACCAGCCAGAGTGAACCACCTCCAAGTGTCAACCAGCACACAGGCAAAAAAAAAACAAAAGAAAACAGAATGAACCACCTCTAGGCTCCCCAAAGTACTAGGCCCTTCTTGTTTCCACATGTCTGAGTTGCTGTCCCTGGAACACCCTCCTCCTGAAATATGTGCTCCAAAGGTGCCCTCCTTCAAGCAGTCTTCGTGGGTTTCTTTCTCTGGGTTCTCAGAGCTCACTATGCCAGCTTCTCCCGTGGCTGAGAAGGTGAAGAATATGCTTCGATCCATTTCTTCTGCACCCTCATCTATCACCCAGGGCCTGGAAAAGGTCAGGAGCTCAAACAGGTGTCTGAGGGCTCAGTGTGGAAACTGAATGCTGAAGGCCCTTCCCTAGAGCGCCCTGGGATGTTCCTGGGCACTGGGCTTGGCAGAAAGCCCCAGGAGCTCTGAGCTCACCTGGGTCCTGGTGGCTTCGGTGAGAGCTGAAGACCCCTGAGGCCTGGGGTGTTTGTTGTTTGAGCCATGAACAGCCGTGTGCCAAGGGCCCAGAGCCCAGGGTCGGCTGGCTGAGCGAGCTAGGGGAGAGGCTGATTGGTCTCCCAGAGCCTAGCAGGCTTGTCAGGGCAAGGCAGGCTGGAGGTGGTGACTGAGCCTGGCATCTGTCACTGATCTCATTGAGCTGACTCCTGCAGGCACAAAGTCCTGCTGCCCCCAGTGACTAATGCCCATACCTGGTCATTGGATATGTGGCATCTGGGGGTGGGATTGAGGGAGAAGAAGGAAAGGGAGAGAAACCACTAACCTAGGGTCATGTTATCTCATTTGATTCTCTGATCCTCACTGTGAGAAGGCTGGGTACAGTCACCTGTTATACCATTGAGGGAATGAGGTTCAGAGAGATTGTATAAGCTGTTTAAGGTCACATAGGGTGCGGGGTCCACATGAGAATTACGCATTGGGTCAGTATGAGAAACAGCATAGAACAGTGATTGCGATCTGGAGCCAAGTCCAAAGCCATATCTTTTGTACTGAAGCTGAATGACCTTGGACATGTGACTTTACCTCTCTGAGCTTCTGTTTCTTTACTTGCACTAATAATGCCTCAGACTTAAGATGCACTCAATATGTACTAGGCTCTGTTTACCTGTATTAACTCATTTAATCTTCATACCAACCCCACAAAATGCCCATTTTAGAGACGAGGAAACAGAGACACAGAAAGACTAAGTTGCCCACAGTCTCACCCAGGCTGCAGATTCCATGCTCTTAACCCTGTGCTCTAGCATGTCTGCAAAATGCAGTCTCGTTTAACCAACAGATATTTACTGAGCACCTACTATAGGCCAGGCAGGGACTGTTCTGGAGGTATAGGAAGGAACTAGACAAACTCTCTGCCTCTAGTGGTACCTAGAGTGGAGTGGGAGAGACAGAAAATAAGGAAATACAGATATATTTCAGGTGGTAATAGGTGCAATAAAGAAAACAAAGCCACTAGGTAAGGGGATAGAGAGCAACAAGGTGGGTGGTCAGGGAAGGCTTCCCAGAGGAGGTGACATGTGAGCTGAGAACTAAATGATATGAGGGAGTGAGCCACAGCAACATCAGGGGGTAAGAGTTTCTGGCGGAGGGCATCACATGTGCAAAGGCCCTGTGGCTGGAGTGGAGTGAGCCATTGGAAGGGAGGGGCAATAAGAGGAGTGGTTGCAGGGAGAGTGTCAGCTCACATGGGCCTTGGAAGGCTGTTGTAAGAGCTTCAAGGTAACCATACCCTCCCCTCAACACACACACAGGTATTATTGAAAAGCATATGCACGTAAAACCTAGAATATAGTAAGTGCTCGATAAAAAGTCTCCATAGTTCTTATTATAGTAAAATAAAAATAGCAAAATTACCATTTTAAAGTGTACAATCCAGTGGCATTTGGTACATTCACAATGCTGTGCAATTATCACCACTATCTAGTTCCAGAATAATCATCACTCCAGAAGGAAACCCTGTGCCCATTCAGCAGTTACTCCCCATTTCCCCCTCGCTCTAAGTCCTGGTAGCCGCTAATCTGCTCTCTGTCTCTATGGGTTTGCCTATTCTGAATACAGTATTTCATAGACATGGAATCATACGCCGTGTGGCCTTTCGTGTCTGGCTTCTTTCCCTTAGCGTAATGATTCCAGATTCATCCATGTTGTTGCATGAATCATACTCCATTCGTTTCTATGGCTGAATAATATTCCGTTGTATCCGTATACCACCTTGTATTCGGTGGATGAACACGTGGGGCGTTTGCACCTTGTGGCAGTCGGCAATGAGGCTGCCGTGCACGTCCGCGCGCAAGTCTTCGTGTGGATACCTCTTCTCAGTATCCTGGGTAAATACGCGGGAGTAGAATTACTGGGTCATGGGACAATCCTACCATCCTTTCATTTGTTGAGAAACTTTTTCACAGCTGCCGTTAATATTTTAATTGCTGTTATTCTTATAAGGCCCCTATTTCCCTGTAAGGGTCGCTCCCTTCCTTACCGCCTCTGATGGCGCCTCCTCTCCCCTAGGGCCAGCGGGGCTGGGTTCTGTGATCTCGCCCCTCCCCGCCACAGCCCTGGCCAGCCGCTCACTGGATCCCCTCGTGCCACAGGTGTTCGGGGACACGGACCAGGTGCGGATGACGTCCGAGGGCTCGGACTGCCGTTGCAAGTGCATCATGCGGCCGCTGAGCAAGGACGCCTGCAGCCGGGTGCGCAGCGGGCGGGCGCGGGTGGAGGACTTCTACACGGTGGAGACGGTGAGCTCGGGGGCCGACTGCCGCTGCTCCTGCACCGCGCCGCCCTCCTCGCTCAACCCCTGCGAGAACGAGTGGAAGATGGAGAAACTCAAAAAGCAGGCGCCGGAGCTCCTCAAGGTAGCCTTGGTGGGGAGGGGGTGAGTGGCTCTCCTGGCTGGCGCGGGCCATCCTTCCAGGGAAACTACTGCACGCTCTGGGCGGCCGGGGCTGTCACCACCCCATTTCACAGATGAGGAAACCGAGGCTCCCTGAGGGAAAGCTTCTTGCCCAAGACCGTTCGGCCAGTAAGTGACGGAGGAAGGGTCTTTGGCTCGTTTACTCGATGTGGCCCTCGCCTCCTATTCTAGTGTCTGTGTTTCGCCCAAACCAAGTGGCCAATCAGCACCCATCTGTGTTTTAGATTTTGTGGCATTTTATTGTTTTTAATGTCATATTTCCTGTGTTCAAGCACTACCCGCGTGCCAGGTCCTGTGCTCCCTTTACCTGTTATTTCTCTGAATCCTTAAGGCATGCTGTGAGGTAGGGTTCCTTGTCCTCACTGCGCCGGTGAGAAAACTGAGGCTGAGAGGAGTTAGGTCACTTGCCCAGGCTCACATAACAACGGGCAGCCTCGAGTCTATACCATACTTTTGTGAAAACTGGAAAAAGCCCACGCTCCCATAGGCATATTAGGAAGAGGCGTCACTTCTGGGGGACACAGCCCCATGGCAGGGCCCACCACGGTGGCTTGGTTAGCCAAGTGCAGGCTAGATCTGTCCCCACAGCCAGCCAGGCACCTTTTTGCCATTGGTACTACACTTATCTGGGTGCTTGGTGGGCACGGTAGGCCTGGGATTTGAACCCAGGGCCTGCTATAGCCAAAGCACGTGTTGTTCTAAATCACCTTCCTCTCCTGTCTTCCTTTTTCTAAAGGACCAGATTATTTGATGTCTTTTGAAAGTATCTTTTTCTTTTATAACTTCTTCCAAACCTGTGTCTGTTTTGCCTGTGTGGTACTAAAAACTGTAAAAGGTCTAAGATGTCACCCTACTTGTAAGCTAACCTGTTAGCCTGCCAGTGTCATGGATGCTGGCAGAAGATACAGCCTCTTAGGTCAAAGACAAGGGACTTTATTACTCACAGCAAATCTTCGGTTTCTGGCACTGGCTTTTCCAGCTCCGGTTCCCGTGGGGTGACTCAGTGAGGCCCAGACGACACCTGCCCTCACAGTGGGGTGTGTTACGGAGAGGAGCCCTGAGCTTAGAGAATCCAAACCTTTCATAACGGGCCCTGAGCGTGCCCGCGCTGTCCTCTGGAGGGAAGCGTTATCTCTGTCTTCCAGGCTGCTCGCTGCGCAGTTAGATGGCTCAGGGCAAAAGCAGTCAGTGCCTCTGCCTGTAAGACATACGTAAAATCAAAAGACTCCTGAGGAATTATCTCCCAACATTTGGCTAAAAATGTTTTCTTTAAATTCAATTTTAGTTTTATTTTTGTTGATACCTGAATGGATGCCAAAACTCTCAAAATTGGGGATGGGGTGGGGGGTGAATTTTAGGCCAAGTGGCCTCTTGACTGCCTCTCAGCGGTCCCTGGACCACAATCTCCCTGGGGCCTCACACGGCCCCTGCAGACTCCAGGCACCGAGGACATAAGCCAGTCGTCAGTTACAGGGACAAACCCGATTTCTGCTCAAGTCGACTCCCAGTTGCTGGATCGCAAGCACGCTTGACGTGAGGACACACAAAGCCCTTTCATAAGCTCTGGCCAATTCAATCCTTGCTACAACCCTTACGGTGCCAGCTTTACTTGTGGGGGAATCTGAGGCCCAGAAAGGGACCGTGACTTGCCTAGGATCACATAGCAAGAAAGTGGCATTGCTAAGATTTGAACCCAGGAATTCTCTGCCGCATCCCCTTAGCCCACTGGAGGGATCACTAGGCAACCTCTCAGCCAGGAGCCCACGTCCCTTAGGCCTTTTCAGTGCACAGTCACCATGGGGGTCTCGTTCAGCCTTACAGAACTGGAGTAGGGTGACCGTGGGATTGACTCGGCAGGTGGGGCAGGAGGAGGAGAGGATGCCCTGCCTCACTGGTACCCCAGGGGCAGGAGTGGGTACCTGGAGGATACCCAGAGAGCCCTAAGAGGAGAGGGGGACAGAGGCTATGGGAGACAGGCTGGGGCTTCTATTCAGTTTGGCTCCCCCTCCCTCAGCAGGAGGTTCCCAGTATGCATCCCCCAGGGGAGGAGGTGAAGGGAAGCCCACAGGGAGGGGCACCTGCCCTATAGCCCACCCCCTGTTCTGCCCAGTCCTCCCTCAAGCTGACAACTCCCGCTGTGGTTTGGCCTTAGCCTCGTGGCTCTGGTAAGAGACCACACATGGGCAGCCTGTCCCCTGCCCCACCTTGGGTGAGCTGGCTGCAAGGTGTGCGCCTCTCTCCTCTCCACTCCTCTGTCTTCTGGATGTGACCCCACCCTCCAGGAGTCCCCAGGCTTGGGAGGACACAGCTGCTGACCCCAGTCATGGCGGTATGATAAGGGCTGGACCAAGCGATGTCCCAGGGACCGTGGGAGCCCCAAGGAGGATAATGAGGGATGGCACTGGGCCTGGAGGGATGTGTAGGAGTCCCTCAGGCAGGGAAGACAGGAGGGCATTCTGGGTGAGAGTGAGTGGGGTCGATACCTCGCGCCTTCTCTCTGCTCCGGCCCCCCTGGCCCGTCCCTCCCTCTGACTCAGTGCTTCTCAGGACGACCAGCTTTTTAAAAAATCAACAGTCTGTCAAGGACTAACACTGTCGTAAAATACTATACAAATGAATTATTAGAAAAATGAAATGACACAGAAGCAGACATGTAAAATATAAGTCCAGTGTTTCATTACGAGAGCCAATAAGTAAAAAATTGCTCTGTCAAGTGGCTCTGAAAGTTCCTGAAAACCTACTCTCATTTTCTGTAGTCACTATGTCACAGACTGGCAATGAGCAGTTTGAAGCAGCACTAACCCGCAGATCACGCTTTGATAGCCAGCCTGGAACACACCGGCTTCTTCTCCCCTGCAGCCCTGAGCACAGGCCGTACCCTTTGCTTAGACTGGCCTTTCCCAGACACCTTCACCGAGTGAGGGCTCCGTGCTCCTCCTGCAGAGCTCTGCTCAACCAGAATGTCCTCCGACAGCCTTTCCTAACCCACACCTGCTCACAGTCAAGGTCAGCGCCCCATCATTAATGACATGGGCACCTGTGTGTCACTGTGTCCCCTGATCTTGGCACCTCTGTATCACTGTCCCCTGATCTGGGCACCTGTGTGTCACTGTGTACCCTGATCTAGGCACCCATGTGTCGCTGCCTGTCCCCTGATCTGGGCATCTATATGTCACTCTCTGTATCCTTGATAGCCCACGAAGGATCACGATGGCCCACATTTATCTTGCTCATCACTGTCTGTAGTGCCTGGCCCAGAGTAAACATCTACTGAGCCCAAAGAGGAGGGCAGGGGCATGTCACGAAGGGTTCAAATGCCAGGCTCAGGAAGTGAGAAGCCTCATGTGGACAGTGGAGAGCCAAGAAAGTTTATCTAGCAAGGGAGAGACCCTTATTAAAGCCAATCTTGGTGGCCGCGGAGGCAGCACACTGAAGCTGGGAGCTCCCGCATAGCCCCGGGAATGGTAGTCATCGTCGCTGGCATTCACGACGCCTTTGCTGTGCATCTGCCCTGTGCTGAGCTCTGTCTGGACGTTGCCACTCCTCACCACGGCCCTATTGCCCCATTTCTCAGAAGAGGAAGCTGAGGCACAGCTTCCTCTGCTGAGAAATGTCTCCGGCCATGGTTTTCAAGCTGTGCTCCACAGAGCCCTAAGGGTCTCGTGCAGCCCCTCAGGCCCAAAGGGAGGCTGTTGGGGAGCAGAGAAGGCACTGGGGCTGCCCCTGCCTCTAGCAGAGACTCCCACCCCTGTTTCTGCTTTAGGGATCAGATTCCGCTCAGAGAAAAGCTCCCTGGCTTAAAACAGTTTGAATACCCGCTGGGAGAGTGGGAGTAACACTGTTTTGCAAACAGCTGGCCAGGGCCAGACAGCAGCACCGGCCGCACAGGCCTTGAGAAACTCTGCGGGGCTCAGAGTGGGGCCAGGCGGGAGGGTGGGCAGAGGAACTGTCCTTCCCGAGCAGCCAGGGAAAGGTGATTTCCCAACTGGCCCCTTGTGCCAACGTTTCGCTGACACTCTGGCATCTTGGCCATCTGCAGGGAGTGTCATATCCTGGTGAGGTGTGACAGAGAGGAAGAGGGGAGGGCCAGCTGTGGGGCAGAGCCCTGGGCTGGGTGAGGGAGACCTGGCCTTTGCTCCAGGTCCTGCCGCTGGCCTGTGGTGCAAGGCTGTCCTCCTCTCGTGGCCTCTGTTTCCCGTCTGAATACAGGACAGGAGCAGGAGAGCATGAAAGGAAAGAGGTTTGTGTTTATACAAATCTGGGTGCTCCTCCTGGCGCCACCGTTTAACAGCTAGGCAGCCTTGGGCAAGTCACCTCCAAGTTGCAGCCTCTCAGTCTGGAAAATGCAGGCAGAAGTTGTCCATACCTGTGTTAGGTGGGGTCACTAGAAGCAGGCCCTGAAGCCAGTGATCTGCAGGCGAGTGATTTACTGCGGAGCGCTCCCGGAGAACCTGGGGTTGACGTGGGAGAGCAGGACGCCCCGCAAGGGTGTGGTCTCAGGCACAGTGCCAGCCTCAGCCTCACGCTCAGGGGAGCTCTGGAGCGGGAAGGACGGCTCGGTTTGTCCCCACTGGAACTAAGGAGCCGGACTGTTAGATGCCCACACCAGCCAGTCAAAGCTGCTCTTTGACAAGAGTCCCAGATACAGGCACCGAAACAGAACGAGGGATCCCTGGGGACCTGGACAAGCTCCTCCAAGGGACATTACACACTTCATGGGGTTATAACAACAAGGATTAAGTGATGTAACTCATTAAGGCCCTAGCACAGTGCCTGGCACGTGGTGAGGGCCCAAAAGATGGAATCTGCTGCTTTTCTTGCGGTTATTAGCCGGGGCCAGGGAGCACCGAGGGCCCGCGCAGGCCAGTCCAGGCTCTGGGGCTCTGGAGTTCTTAATTGCAGTAAGATCCCTTTGGTACCCGCCGTGCCTGGCCACGCGCTGCACCCTGTGCCTAACACTCCTCCTGCCCGGGCAGCTGCAGTCCATGGTGGATCTCCTGGAGGGCACCCTGTACAGCATGGACCTGATGAAAGTGCACGCCTATGTCCACAAGGTGGCCTCGCAGATGAACACGCTGGAAGAGGTAAGGGGGGCTCCCGCCAGAGGCCAGGCTGGCGCAGTGCTGGGGGCCGACGGGGCTTAGGCAATTCTGGCTTGACCTTGGTAGCCACGGGAAGCTGGACTCTAGCAGGGAGTTCGGGGAGGGAGGTGCAGGCCGCGGGGTCCAGCTTTGGGGGAAGAGGTCACTGGGGCTCAGGGGCCCGCAGGAAGCTGGTGGGCTGGGTGGAGAACCTGAGGCACCTGCTGGTTTTATGAAAGGGGTGTGGGGGGAGCTGGGACTTGTAGTTGCCCTCAGTGTACCAAGATCAGGGCCCACACATCGCACAACTCTGGGGGCAACATTCACATAAGACCATGTCAGTGCTGCCGGCTGGGTTGGTGCAACATGGCGGGACTGGCCAACCCCACTGAAGCTGGGCTTGGGCAGCGTGACTGTCCCAGGACCAAGCTGAAGTGGAGACAAAGGTGCTGAGCGTCCTGTCCTGGTCAGGGTGAAAGTGCTATGGGGTTGGGCAGGTGGCTGGGACTGCTCCTTGGGGACAAGGACAGGGTTGGGCGAGCGTGGGTGTCCAGGCTGCAGGTTCAGTGTTTGCGTCTCCGCTGGCACAGCCTGGCCTCCGCCTGTTTCCTGCATCCAACCTCTGCTGGGCCGCTGGGAGTCTAGGGACATGCAGCTGCCAGGAGTGGGTGTGGGGGCTTCCTTTCCTGGCTTCCTTTACAGAAGGAGGGGGCATCTGGGCATCCTGTGCCCCAGGGTGGGAGATTAACCCCTTACTAATACAAAGGTTGTGGTCACAGTGGCTTTCAGTATTCAAAAAGTGTTTGGCGAGTACCTACTATAGGCCAAGCCCACGCCAGCATGGGAGGAAGCTGACATTTATTGAATTTCATCCGTGCGCCAGTATTTCCTGTGTACTTACTTAGTACGTGCCAGGCTCTCCTGTTGCTGGCTCTGAAGTTATCCTCCTTTGATCTTTCCTCTTGTAATATCAGGAAATATTAACCCGCTTCACGTAACTCTGAGCCAGACAATCTGGAGGGTACATCTCCTGGGCCTGGAACAAATCAGAAAAGATTTCCACAGCCACAGAGAAATGATTTTTTAATTATCATCTGTTTTGCATTATCTGTGCTTTGCCTCTGTTAACCATGGTTTACTGAGTGATAACCCTATGGAAAAAGAAAAAAAAAGCTTTCTGCTCACCCTGGGAGAAGGAGCAAACAGCCTCATTCAAAAGCCAGCCCCCTCCGCCAAAGGGAAGAATCTCCGGGGGTCGGGCAGCAATTGGGGTCCCAGCTGCATGCTGCTCTTCCCTTATGCCAGTGGTCCTTAAGCACGGTGGTTTTGTCCCCCAGGGGACAGTAGCCAATAGCTGGAGATATTTTTGGTTGTCACAATTTAGGCAGGGGACAGGGTGGATGCTACTGCCTTCTACTGGGTCAAGGCCAGAGACGCCGCTGAACACCCTACAGTGCACAGGACTGTCCCCAACAACAGCTATCTGGCAAATGTCAATAGTGCTGAAGCTGAGGAAATCTGCCTCATGCACTCCGACGTCTGTCATCCCTGGGGTGATGTTTAAAACGTGCTTTCATATTCCTCAGCCTTTCTCAGCCTCACACGGACCCTGCAGGTTAGTCGTTATGATGATAAGGACCCCATATCATAGGCAAAGAAACTGAGGCCCCGACAGGTAGTTACTCATCCACGGTTACCCAGCCAGAAGTGGAGAGCAAGGGTTTGAACCCAGGTGTGTCTGACTCCTGCCCGCTGCCTCTTGGTCCCTGAGCCTGAGTCACTCAGGACTGACTGCATGTAAATCACTTTCCTCTGTGACAATCTCTATGAATAAGATTCTGAACTCACAATTCTGTTACTCCTCGGCTTCTTAGCTTCCTGCATCTGATTCTAGTCTCTCCTGCTTTACCTGAGAAGTAGAATCAGACAAGGAATCCCACGCATACCCCAGATCTGCTGGGGCTTTGGGGACCTGGGACTGATGCTTGCTAGGCCAACCAGGTTTCCTGAGTCCTGTTTGGTGGACAAGGCCAGCCTGGGCAACAGCCCACAAAGGGGATCCCCAGGTAGTGGAAGATTCACAGAGCGAGGAACACCATGGCTCTGAGCAGCCCATCTGTTCCCAGCAGGATCCAGAACCAAGAGTAGCTCCAGGGGGTGGGGTGGGAGCTGCTAAGGCTAGGCAGGGAGCCAGGGCCCCAGCGAGGGGAAGATGGGTTGGGCAGGAGAACAAGCCTGGGAAGAAAGGCAGGCCCAGTGCCACCGGAGGAGCCTACGCAGCCTGGGAGAAAATTTGAGCCTTGGAGACCAGGAGGGAGCAGAGCTCATCCACAGCAAAACCCCAAAGAGTTTCACTCCATATAGATGTTGGAATACTTTATAAAAGGAAAGTATTTAAGTATTTATGAGTTACTTATAAAATTAAAAAGTCATTTTAGGCTGAGCACGGTAGCTCACACCTATAACTCTTGTACTCTGGAAGGCCGGGGCAGGAGGGTTGCTTGAGGCCAGGAGTTCGAGACCAGCATGAGCAAGAGCAAGACCCCTGTCTCTACAAAAAATGGAAAAAATTAGCCCAGCATGGTGGCACATGCCTGTAGTCCCAACTACCCAGGAGGCTGAGGCAGGAGGATCACTTGAGCCCAGGAGTTCAAGGTTGCAGTGAGCTATGACGACGATGCCACTGCATTCCAGCCTGGGCGACAGAGCGAACCTCTGGTTCAAAAAAAAAAAAGTAATTTTAAGGTAGCAAAAAGTTGGAAGCAACTTAAATAACCATCAATAAGGCTAAATAAATTATGGCCTGCCAATACAATGGCATACATGTAGCCATTAAAAGGAACAGGGAGCCCTAGAGATACCGATATGGAACAGTTCCCAAAATAGGCTGCTCAGTGAAAATACAAAGTGCTAAAACATCCGTGTGTCTGTATATATACGTTTGTCCCTCCAAGTGTACAGTTTGTCTTTAGAAAGATACATAAGACACCCATAACAATTGGTGGCACTGAGAAATAGTGGTGGAAGGGAGACATATTTAGACATATTGTTTTATACCTATTTATATCTTTTTTTGTTCTGAGGCAGGGTCTCACTCTGTCACCAGGCTGGACTGCAGTGCCTCAATTATAGCTCACGGCAGCCTCCAACTCCTGGGCTCGAGTGATCCTCCTGCCTCAGCCTCCTGAGTAGCTGGGGATTACAGGTGCATGCCACTGTGCCCAGCTAATTTTGTTTTGTTTTGTTTTAGTTAGTTAATTAATAAAAACTGGGTCTAGGCCAGGTGCGGTGGCTCATGCCTGTAATCCTAGCACTCTGGGAGGCCAAGTGGGGGAGGATTGGTTGAGTTCAGGAGTTTGAGACCAACCTGAGCAAGAGCAAGACCCCGTCTCTAAAAAATAAATAAATAAATAAATAAATAAAGACTGGATCTCACTGTGTTGCCCAGGCTGGTCTCCAACTCCTGGCCTTGAGTGATCCTCTCACCTTGGCCTCCCAAAGTGCTGGGATTACAGGCATGAGCCACTGCACCTGGCCTCCCATTTACATCTTTTTAATTTAGTACCACGAACACATATTATCTATTTTTCATTCCTTCACATTTTAAATTTACAAAGTTGATGACAGCAGGGTCTCTTCGAGCATGCTTTGCTCCACCCATGCTCGCTGGTGCCACCTCGCCCACACCCGGCCTGCTCAGGGGACCCGGCAACAAGGCCTGATGGCTGACGCTGGGGTGTCCCTCTGGTCTGGGGGTTTAGACGACGCTGGCCTGGGAAAGACCTAGAATCCCACCCCCACAGAGCATCAAGGCCAACCTGAGCCGGGAGAACGAGGTGGTGAAGGAGAGCATGCGCCACCTCAGCGAGCAGCTGAGGCACTACGAGAACCACTCGGCCATCATGATGAGCATTAAGAAGGAGCTGTCCAGTCTGGGCCTCCAGCTGCTGCAGAAGGATGCGGCTGCCCCTGCCGCCGCCCCAGCCACCGGCCCTGGTAGCAAGGCTCAGGTGAGGGTTCTGATCACAGGCCGGGTGGTGGCTGGGCTTGGGAGCACAGGGTGCCGGGACCTGGGCCCTGACAGCCAGCTCAGTGGGGGTTTGGGGCCATAGGACAGGGCTGAGAGCTGGCAGGGCCGGGGGCAGAGGTGCCTGCTATGCAGCAAACACAGCCAGCACAGGTGAGCTGGGGCAGACGTGGGGATCCAGCGGAGGGGGCTGGTCCCTAAGCCAGGTGTTTGGTAATATTCTCATTCCCAAGTTTCCAAATTAGTGGGGACAAGTTCGTGAAGATGACACTCCCTGCCTGGTCCTGAGAGCCCAGGTCAGCTGCAGTAAAACTGCTTCTAGCCTCCCCTGCTGTGGCTGGGCCCCTGGCGGGGTTGGGCCTGCTTGCGGGTAGGTGAGCGATGCCTCGAGGTCCTCAGTCATCCAGCCCAACCCGGAGTGGAGAATTCCTGCACCAAACACCCAGACATTCTGTCTTCAAGCTCAGAGCACAGAGCGAGCAGAGGCATTGGCTTGGTCACTAAGCAGAGCCACCCATGACAGCTAACACATCTTTGTGCAAATTTAGTAATGGTCCTCCCTTTAGGCAGACACATTCCAAAAATGGCTGTCCATCTAAGCACATAAATTAGAATGAAGAGCTACCTTTGGG
Source organism: Avahi laniger (assembly GCA_963575035.1). Classification (NCBI taxonomy): domain Eukaryota; kingdom Metazoa; phylum Chordata; class Mammalia; order Primates; family Indriidae; genus Avahi; species Avahi laniger. The sequence goes on along the minus strand of CAUYSK010107745.1, from coordinate 11,341 downwards.
TGAACGCGTTGCACAAAGGCTCCTTCCTATGCGGGACGCTTACTAGGGTGTGTGGCTTGGTGAATGGAGCACAGACTAGACTGCAACCCCATTGTTTCTTGGTGAGTGGCAGAAAAGGGGAGCTGACATTTGTGGAAGTCCTACTCAAACCTGACTTTCTCACAGACATTATCAGTTAATTTCATAACCACCCAGGAGGAGGGATGACCCCTGCCCATTTAGCAGACGAGGACACATGGAGAAGTCATGTGGAGAGGGGGTGGCTGAGCCAGGACCGGCAGCTTGGTCTGCGTGACTGCCAAGCCCGCCCTCTTCCTCTCTTCCTCTCTACCTCTCAGCCTCCTGTTCCTGTGTTGACATTGTGATAATGGGGCCATTCGTGTCTGCATCTGGGACCGCCTAGATACTGATAATGCGTGGAGGAAGCCTATGCCCTGGGCCAGAGCTGGCTTCCTGCTCACTCTGGTGAGCAGGCGAGAATGAACCCCGTTTTGGCAGTGGCACAGACGGCTTCTAGCTAGATACTGTACTTGCCGTATCTGCTCGAGCTTCTGCCTAACAATGGGTGATGTCACAGGCCCTATGTTCTTGTGCCAAGCCAGCATCAGAGGCATTTAAATAGGAAGTGAAAATAACAAAACTCACAAAATGTTAGAAACTGCATGTCCTAGAGGTAGGGTGACCAACTGTCCCAGTTTGCCTGGGACTGAAGAGTTTCCCAGGATGCAGCTAATTCAGTGCTAAAACTAGGAAAGTTCCAGGCACACTAAGATGAGTTAGTCACTCTGCCTAAACGCCCAAGAACCTTTCCCCTACTACCCACGCACTAAGACTAGCGAGCGAGAGAGACAAGGCTAGGAAGCCACCTCTCCAGGGAGCTGAATGTTCTAGTTAACCCCCTGGGGAGGAGTGGGCAGGGGCTGGGAGATGGGTCAGGAATCCAATCCATCAGGTTGGTCTCCAAGCCTGCAAGGGAGCTAGAGAGCTGAGTGGGGAAACCAAGGCAAACCAGTCATGAATGCAGCCACTGTGGGAGGATATGGAAAGCTGTGACTTCCTGTGCACCTGGGATGTGGGTCCTGAGCAACATGACCACATCTAGCCCCTGCGTGCTGAGCCCCATGACCCCTTCTACTGTCCCTCCAGTTTGAGACTTCCCTTTTCCCCCAGGACACAGCTGGAGAGAAAGGCAAGGGCACCAACAAATACGGCATCGTGCAGAAGAGCTTCATAGACAGGGGCCTCCCGAAACCTAAGGAGAAGCTGCTGAAGGTGGAGAAGCTAAGGAAGGACAGCAGCAAGAGCAGAGTCCTCCAGCCCACAGCCAAGCCCCGGGCCCTGGCCCAGCAGCAGGCTGTGATCCGGGGCTTCACCTACTACAAGGCAGGCGGGCAGGAGGTGACCCAGGCAGTGGCTGGTGAGTTGGAGAGGGGTGAGAACCTTGCGGGTGGGGCTTGTTGACGGATCACGCCTCCCAGAGATCCCCTCATCTCCTCCGCAGTCAGACTACCCAGAATGCAGCCCCACCGTTGATCATTCACTGGGTGCCTTTGCCTATCCACACACAAGCGGGATGACACCCCGCTCATGAGGTTATAGGGAGTGAAATGGTTGAACCAACAGGAAGGGCTTAGTTTCTTCCCAGCATTTAAAGCAGTCTTGACCTTTGTTGGACTTTTCTTTGTTCATTCATAGATTTGCTGAAGGCCCACTATACGCCAGGTGACAGGGAACGATGTAAATATTGTCCCTGTCCCCACAGAGCTCACAGTCCAGTGGGAAAAGCATACATATGACCAAGCAGCTGCCACAGGTGGGGTTGGGAGGACACAGGGCTCTGGGAAGTGACACGGGGCCTCTTGGGCACCTCTCCTTTCCACCCTGGCCTCCCCAGCCCCTCCCACTTCTATATCCCCAAGGAGGAGCCCACAGACTCTTGTATTTTTCCTGCAGCTCCCTGCTGGATCATAGGGAAGGGTAACAAAGTGATTAATCAGGAAATAAGAGACAAAAGTTCCCAGATACCCCAAATTTCTTAGCCTCACAACCCTTTTGTTGTGGCTCCTGAATCCCCCCAAGACCCTCCCCAGAAGCCTGCTCTTCTCTGATGTCCCTGCAGGGTGTCCCAAACCTACTCCTCCCCTTGCTGGGTCCCACTGACCGCCTCCTCTGGTGAGGCCCTCTGCCCAGCCCATGTCCAAGAGGGCTGGGAGGTGGAACAGGCAGGGACCAGACTCCTTCAAGAACCCCCTTGTTTCTTGGCCTCTCAGGGATCAGGGGCCTCTTCCCCCAGCCCCTGGCACCGGCTGCTGGCCCCAGCCCTGCCAGCTCAGCCTGGCGACAGCACAGAGCCTCTGACCCCTGGCTGGGGCACTGCCCAAGAACAGCTGCAGGCATCTGACTCCGCCAGTGAGGACTGTGGGAACGAGCGCCCTGCCCTGGCAGGCTGCCGAGGCCAGGCCCCACAGTGGCTTCCCTTGACCAGAGGGACTGTCCTCGTCTGGGCTGGGGCCCAGGCTCCCAGGGCTGCCCTACAGCAGGGCCCGGCTAAACCCCTGTGCAAAGAGGAAGCCCAGCAGGGAGAAAAAAGGAAGAAGTCAGGTCATTGTCCTCAAGTCAAGGGGTCTCTGAGCCCCTCCCCTGGCTGACCAGGCAGTCCCTTGGGGCCAGGCCATCATGGTAACAACAGTACCATTCTTTTGTCCCTGATGTCACAGCTTTCTGAATCCTTTCACATAGGCCACTGCATTTGATCCTGGCAGCAACTGCACTTTCCAGGGGAGAAGAATAGGAGAAAGTTGTAAAATGGGAGCAAGAGTTTCCTTCTTCTGGAATTGAATCTAGGAAATGAAAGAACGGGTACCAAGCGCTTGAGGCTTAGGAAGGGAAGGGATCTCATATTTGGCACCTCATACTTGCCAGGACCTGCGCAAGTGTTCTATGTATGTTTCCCGCTGTGCAACGCCACGGCCTGCCTTGGGCCTCGTTGCTCCCGTTCTCAGGGGTGGAAGTGAGCCCAGCGAGGCAGGGGACTTGGATGGGGCCACCCAGCTGGGGAGGGGTAGAGCTGGGCTTGGCACTCTGATAGTGAGGCTGCCTTTCACTTCCCTGGGGGGTGGGGAGCACCCTGAGGGAGCCCCTTCCCCTGACTCCCCCAGGGCTCCAGAGCTGCTAAGAACCCAGTGGGTCTTGGAGGAGATCCAGGCAGCACAGGGTCTTCTCTCTGCAGACAACGCCCTCAAGGGCACTTCCTGGCTGGAGCAAGTACCGCCCAAGGTGGAGGGCAGGCCACCTGAGCCCAACTCTGCGGAGCAGGATGAGGCTGGGCCCAGGTCCTCAGACAGAGAGGCCTTGGTCCCCAGCACCACCACCTCAGACCCTGCCTCCTCCACCACCACTGCCCCGACTCCCACCACGAGTCTCCTGCCCACCGAGCCACCTTCACGCCCAGAAGTCCCGAGCCCAGGTGAGTAGCCCCACGTGCCCATGGCCAAATCCAGTCCACGGCCTGTCTCATACAGCCCTCAAGCTAAGAACGGTTTTTACATTTTTAAACAGCTGTTAGAAAAAACAAAGAAGAGACTAAGGAATAGCAGTATGTGTTCTACAGAGCCGCAGACGTTTCCTATCTGATCCTGTGCAGAAAAACATTGCCAACATTTAAAGTGCTTACATAGATCATTTTGTTGTTCGTAAGCAGGATGATTGGGTTTCCACGCGCATGCGTGAGATGTGCCTCCCGCAGTCCTTGTTATAACGTTCGCACATTACCCGTCTCATCTGAAAAAAAAAAAAAAGTGCTTATAAAACAGGTAGTATTGTTAACAAGTTCTTCTTAAAATGTCACTTAGCATCCCATCATCCAATCTAGCAACTGTTTTCATTTGTTTATTTCCTCTCTCTGTCTTTGGCCTTGTTTTTATCTCTGGATTTACACTTTTGACCTGTGTCTTCTGGAAGAAATCTTCCTCACAAACCATCCATCCCATTCTTCTTGAGCGCATCTCAGCTGTCTGTGGTGACGAGCCTTCAAAAACCATTCCTTGCTCTCGTCCAAGTGCATTCCTCTTCTAGGAATCTTTCCTGAAGCGTCCGCCAGCGATGTGGACGACAGCTGCCACTTGAGCGGTTGCGTCACAGCACTATTTCTCATGTCAGGAAACTGGAAATAACCTGAGCAGCTGACACGGGAGGACTGGTTAAATCAATAGAGGGCACAGCTGCCTGGCGGCCTGGCAGAACCTTGCAATCACATCATTAAAAGGCTATTTAACGATGTGAGAAATTTCTCAGTGGAGGGAAAAAACAGGATACGTAAAACTGTATATTCATAAGAGTCACAGTTTTTTAAAGTATGTCTGCGTGACTGTCCATGCAAAGAAAAAAAGAAAAGGAAGGAAATATGGCAGGTTTAGAATTTTATTTGGATAATGGAACTTTTGTAGGTTTTTATTTTATTTATTCTTTTAGGGGTTAAAATTTTATTTTTTTAATCGACACAAAAAAATGTTATGTATTTATGGTGTACAACATGATGTTTCAATATACGTATACATCGTGAAATGGATCAAGCAAGCTAATTAGCGCATGATTACCTCACATACTTTTTATGTGGCGAGAACACAAAATCTACTCTCTTAGCAGTTTTTAAGTATGCAATATATCAAACTTACTCTTCCCGTCTAACTGAAATTTTGAATCCTTCGACTAACATCTCCCCAGGCCCCTCACCTCCTGGCAACCACCACTCTATTCTCTGCTTCAAGGATTTCAACTTTTTTAGATCCCACAGATAACGGATAATGGAATTTCAGTGCTTTCTGTAATGATCAGGCACTGCTTTCTGTGAGGAAAGCCGGGAAAGGCCATAAGCAATATCAGAAGGGATTTAAGTTAGATCCAAGTAACATCCCACGGACCGTTGCTCTGGCTCACGGCTGGTGGGATCTATGCGCCAGAGCTGGACCCCAGAGCTGTGCCTCTTGCTCCCCACAGGCAGGGAGGCGAGCTGCGAGGGCACCCTCCGGGCCGTGGACCCCCCCGTGAGGCACCACAGCTACGGGCGCCACGAGGGGGCCTGGATGAAGGACCCTGCTGCCCGGGACGACAGGATCTACGTCACCAACTACTACTATGGAAACAGCCTGGTGGAGTTCCGCAACCTGGAAAACTTCAAGCAAGGTCAGAGACCCCCGACATGGGAAGGGGCAGGGTGTGGAGAGCCTGGGGAGGGTCCCCCATGGAGCCTTGGCCGTCCTTTGCCTGTGGTTTCCTGTGCTGCAGCCTGGCCTGGCCCCAGAGTGGCAGCCACCCCAAGGAGGGGAGACTGAGGGCACTGGGCTGGGGCCCAGCCAGACCCTGTGGCACCCTGTGTGCTGGCACCGGGAATGGGAATGCAGCGGCAAACGAGAAGGACGTGGTCCTGCCCTCACAATGTAACTTACCATCGTGGGGAACAATCCTGAGTTTCTGCGTGCTGAGTGCCTACTACGTGCCAGTCGCCCTGTGGCTATCAGCTCGTGCTATCTTCCAAACTCCACGGGGTGGGGGTTGTCACCTGTTTTATAGGTGAGCAGGGCCGCAGGCCTTAGAGGAGCTACAGGTCTGCGCAGAGGCCAGGTTGGAGCTGTCGGCACAGGGAAGGGCAGAATTTTGGTTATCAGATCTGGGGCGTGATGAGGGAAGGGGTCATTTAGACTTGGCTTGCCCTCCAACATGCACAGTCTGCTGTGGGAGGCAAAGGCTTAAAGACAAAATTTGAGGCCAGCGTTAGAGGGAACCCAGCCTCGAGATCAGGGAAGACTTCCCAGAGGAGGTGATGCTGAGCTGAGCCCTGGAAGAAGGGTCAGAGTAAGCCTGCAGAAGGGAGAGGGAAGGGTGTTCCAGGCAGAAGGCCCAGCATGTGTGAAGGCTTGGCAGTGACAGGAAGCATGGTGGCACGGGGCAGTGAGGGAGAGAGTGGCCTGGGGCAGGCTTTGTGAGCCACATGAAGGAGTTTGGACTTGCCCTGAGAGCCGTGGAATCCCAGAGTATGGCCTGGAACAACTAATGCCCTTTACTGCCAGCTCAAAGCTGGCCTGCTTTCTGCCTCGAGCGGCTCACGGGCTGGTGGAGGAAGGCAGTGATAAGTGTCAAGACAGAAGGCTGGCAAGGCCAGAGGAGAAGCCCCTCATTCAGCCTGGGGAGGGCAGGGAAGGCTTCCCGGAGGAGGCAACGTTGGCTGAGGGCTCTGAAAGGCAGGCATTCCCCAGGCAGATCGACAGGGATGCCAGCCCAGACAGAAAGAACAGCAGGGGCAAAGTCCGGGGCTGACATCACCCTTGGCCAAATCCTAGCTGTGCCATTCCAGGGTCACCTAGCTGGGTGACCATGAACCCTCAGGGCCTGTTTCCTCATAGGCAAATGGAATGAAGATCGTACTTCCTTCAGGGGACTCTTGTGATGTAATGAGGGGATCAGCCCAGCTCCAGGCACAGCACATGCTTGGTATCAGTTGCTTTCTTTGCCACTCTAGAGCCCTGGGTGGCCTCACAGTACGTGGGGTGGGTTGTTCTGGAGGCTCTGGTGTGACCACCCCTCCGCCTGCAGGCCGCTGGAGTAACATGTACAAGCTGCCGTACAACTGGATTGGCACGGGCCACGTGGTGTACCAGGGCGCCTTCTACTACAACCGCGCCTTCACCAAGAACATCATCAAGTACGACCTGCGGCAGCGCTTCGTGGCCTCCTGGGCACTGCTGCCCGACGTGGTGTACGAGGACACGACACCCTGGAAATGGCGCGGTCACTCGGACATCGACTTCGCTGTGGACGAGAGCGGCCTGTGGGTCATCTACCCTGCCGTGGATGACCGCGACGAGGCCCAGCCCGAGGTGATCGTGCTGAGCCGCCTGGACCCAGGCGACCTCTCCACACACCGAGAAACCACATGGAAGACACGGCTGCGGCGGAACTCCTACGGGAACTGCTTCCTGGTGTGCGGCATCCTGTACGCCGTGGACACGTACAACCAGCGCGAAGGCCAGGTGGCCTACGCCTTTGACACGCACACGGGCACCGACGCTCGCCCCCAGCTGCCCTTCCTCAACGAGCACGCCTACACCACCCAGATCGACTACAACCCCAAGGAGCGGGTGCTCTATGCCTGGGACAACGGCCACCAGCTCACCTACGCCCTGCACTTCGTGGTCTGAGCGGGGACCTGTGCTCACGGGAGGGCAGCAGTGGGGAAGCGGCTCCCATGGCAACTCCTGCAGCCCACCGAACCGGCGAATATTTACTGGGGCCAGCCCAGGCTCGGGGCTAGGCATGAGGTGGTAACCAGGATCGAGCTTCCTCCGCACCCAGTGGGTAGTACTCGCTTCCACCCGCAGAGCACTGTGCCCAGCGCTGTACATGCACTTAGGACCCGTTTAATTCTCCCAGCACTGCCCTTGGAGAGAGAGGTCGTGAAGCCCGTTCAACAGATGAGGAATCTGAGGCTCAGAGAGGCAGCGTCACTTGCCTAATGCTCAGCTGGGCCCTGGCAGGACGAGGAGACGTCTCCACGCTCTCCCCTTCCAGCCCTCTCCCCTCTGCCGCCTCCCCTTGTTCCCTTAGCTCTGTCTCCCCTCCCAGGGCCACTCCAGACCAGAGGCCTCTGGGGCCAATGCGCTAGTGTTGCGTGGAGGCCCCGGCTCTGCCTGCCACCCAGGCCCCTGTCTGGCTCAGCTATGGGTGCCCCCGAGCTTCAGGCCCCTTGGCCAATGTCCCCGCTTCTTGCCTTTGGCCAGCGCCCCTATCCCACCCCACCCGCCATCAGGCCACATTCCAAACCTCCACTGTCACCTAGCCCCTGAGCAGAAACCACACCCGGAGAGAAAATCCTGGCCCCTGTTCCAAGGCCCCCTCCCTTCTGTCCTCATTTTCATTCTCTCTTACTCTTCGTCAGTGCCGTCATCTGTTTCTGCAGCAGCGGCTGAGAAGGCGGCAGGCAGCTGTCTGCCAGCAGCAGCTCCACCAGGGTGGGGAGCTGAGCCGAGCCTCCCTCTCCATCCAGAAGCACTGGCGTTGGCCACACACCCAGGCCTTGGGTCCCCTTGTTCCCTCCCAAAGCCTTTGGGCCTGGGGGTCCACCTTGTCCTCTCTCTCTGGGCCTTCAAACCCACGGCCTATACACACTCAGGGATACCTCCACGTCTGCCATGAACAAGACCGCAGGCCAAGGCTGGGGTGGTACCAGGATGACGCAGGTTCCGTCTTACCTGTTAGTCGTGACCTGGTCTTTTGTGGGGCTGGGGTAGACTGAGGGTCTGAACGGTCAGGTCCAGGGAAGCATCGGGCCTTCTGGTTGCAGGCAAGAGCCAGAGAGTGGAAGCAGGGAGGGAGGCCTGGGGTCTGGGAATAGGCTTTTCCTGGCTTCAGAGGTGCTGGGGCAGCCCAGGACCCGGAGGAGAGGATTGCAGGTGGGCCACCTCACCTGGGGCTGCTGATAGCTCCCCAGAGCCTCAGACCCAGGCAGCCCAGAGGACAAGATAGTCCATCCTACCCTGATCTGCTTTCTATGGTATTTTTAGAGCTGGAAAGAAGTTCCCTAGCCCACTTCCTGTTTCACCAAAGGGAAGATAGACCCAGAACGGTTCAGAGGGCAGCCTCGAGTCACACTGGGAACCCGGCACAGCTGATCTCCTTCCAGAGGGTTTTGTCTGTATCCCTTATTCTCCCAGCGTGGGAAGGCACCCAAACCATCCCACACTTGAGAAGAGCACTTACTGCTGATCCCTGCACAGCCCTGCATCCTGCTGCCCTCCTCTTGTCCCCACGCCAGCTCCCAGGATAGCTGTATATTTGAATACCCAGTTGCCATGTTAGGAAATTCAGCCGCACAGACAAGGGTATGAGGAAATGCATTTCGTGCAGAATACATTTCTTTCGGGCATCGTCAGGTGATGTTGTTTTGTCGAAGGCGTAACTCACCCTGGAAATAAAGGGGAATGGTGACACCCAGGCCTGACTCATAGTGGTGGACACATCCAGCTTCCCCAGCCGCCGACCGCACGGGCTCCACGTGCAGACGCGTCAGGGGGCTGCGAGGCCTGGCGTTTCCCTCGGCCCTGGGTGTGGGTTTTACGAGATTGTGTCTTTCATGATATCACAGCCCAACCATGTGAGAAGAAAGGGAAGGCCCCTTTTTTCACTAGCTGGAGAAAAGGGAAAGCTACAATAGCCTGATTTTTAAAAACTAAAGGACAAGCAGCCCTGCATTCTGGGCGGATGATGCTGGCCACGGCCCCCAAACATTCACTGGGGCCCATCTGTTTTTGGGCTCTTGTACATGGGTTATGTAGTAGGTACAGTTATTTTCCTCATTTTTATACAATGGTCGCACTGGAGCCCAGAACAGTTAAGTCACTTGTCTCATAGGCAGTTTAGTGCTGAGCCAGGTTTCAAAATCAGGTACTAAAACCATCAGCATTAACTGAGCACTGACAGCACGTCCCACGCATATCTTCTTGCATCTTCACGACAGTGGAGGGTATGTATCCTGAATGTGCCCATTTTACAGATGAGGACACTGAGGAGAAGGAACCTACCCAGGCTCACATAGCAGCTCAGTGGCAGGGTTGGGGTTCCAGGGCTGGTCAATGCATGTTCTTTGCCAACAGCCTGCCTCTCAGTGGCAGCTCTAGACTTGGTGGCCACTGCTTTTGTCCATTGTGGCCAGGTCACAAACTGCATCCCCATAGAAGCCCCAAGAAGGCTATTGGGGCCAGCTTGTGCAAAGCCTAAATGCCAAGCCTAGGAGTGGCCACCTCCAGTCATTTTTAAAACAAAATCAAGTATAAATTAACAGAGAAAAGAAAATTCTGAGACAGTTGGCTTTTGTCCTGTTGGTGATGAGCGGCAGGGATGGTTTTGTCGGGGAACTGGAGCCAGCTCCACAGGAAACCTGACCCCTCTGAACTTTGGGGGATTTTTACCTATCTTGGGCTTTATTAAATTTGGCAAAAGGTATTTCAAACAAGGAAGGGCCGGGACTGAGGAGCGAGGGCCAGTGTTCCTCACCGACCGCGGCTGTGAAGGCAGAGGAAGCTGTCTCTGGTGTTTCCAACAACGTGATACATGCAGGGGCTTTGGCTGCCACCTCTGATTCCTCCCTAGAGATTTCCAGTCCTTAAATGTAATCTGCGCTCTCTGGGGAGGAAAGGAGGGAGCCTCTGCCTTGGGAGCAACAGTAACAGTGAGGCCGGGGTAGTTTCCTGGGAATGATTTGCGGGGCTCCTGTGCAAGCCCATGTGTTCCAAAGCATCTTGTCCTCTGTGACAGCACTGGAAACCACTATGGTGGCAGAGGGACGCGGTGCTGGATGGCTGCCAGAGAGCCCTGGATGGGGGTTAGGGAGCGCTGGGTTAGAATCCAGCCCCACCTCTTGATGCTTCTCACTTGGGCAAGTTCAGGGCTTTAACCCCCCTCAGGGCTAAGGACACATAGCTCAGTGAGGACAAGGGCTGCGGAGGCCCAGGCAGCTCCCACCCAGAGATAGAGACACCTTTGCACACATTACCACGAATCCACCCAGGAACCCCCAAGGTTGGCATTATTTTTCCCCATTACAGGTGATGAACCTCAAGTTCAGAGAGGTTAAGCAACCTGCTCAGGGTCATGTCTCTTAACAAGTAGCAGAGTCAAGATTTGAACCAGGTCTGTTTTTATACCAAAGCCCCAAACTAACTATTGTTAGGAATCTTGTAACCAGTGTTTTTTGTTTTGGCCGCTGGGAAGCTCGGAGTCAAACTTTGAGCTCCTTTTTAACAACTGTACACAGTCTCCTACTGGACTTGCTTTATCCTAGCTTTCTGCTTTTACCTTTATCCTGATCTCTTTATTTTTATTCTATTGTACTTTATCTATTTTTGTAAGTTGCCATGATACCTTTTTTGCAACAAGGTGGGATATACCTAAATAAAGACATGATCAAAAGTTTGATTTAAAAGTGTTGACTAAATGCTGTGGTCTGTATCCTTCTCACAACACATACCTGTAATAACTTTTAAAAACTATTTAGTTTGTGGCCGGGCACGGTGCCTCACGCCTGTAATCCTAGCTCTCTGGGAGGCCCGGGCGGATTGTTTGAGCTCAGGAGTTCGAGACCAGCCTGAGCAAGAGCGAGACCCCGTCTCTACTAAAAATAGAAATAAATAAATTGGACAACTAAAAATATATAGAAAAAACTAGCTGGGCATGGTGGCGCATGCCTGTAGTCCCAGCTACTCGGGAGGCTGAGGCAGGAGGATCGCTTGAGCCCAGGAGTTTGAGGTTGCTGTGAGCTAAGATGACGCCATGGCACTGTAGCCCAGGCAAC
>CAUYSK010107744.1:0-11491 GCA_963575035.1 Avahi laniger | reverse complement strand
TCAAACAATCCGCCCGCCTCGGCCTCCCAGAGAGCTAGGATTACAGGCGTGAGCCACCGCGCCTGGCGGTATTGTGTTTTTAATTTCAAATTTCAGTTGTTCATTGCTGGTACAGTAGTAACCTCTACTATATAGGAAACTACTACTTGGATAGTTATAATATTTTGGTTTGAAAATGGAGTAACATTCTTGTGAATTAATTTTAAAACTTTTTGTTTTTATTTTTAGGAAACCATGAGTTTGATTTTGGTGTGGATATTTTGGAAGAATACATGAAACAAATGAACTTTACGTGGTTTCTCAGTAATGTCTATGACAGATTTACTTCTGAACCTCTTGTACATGGTGCAGTAAAAAAAATAGTTAATTGGAACAATATAAAAATTGGCTTAATGGGGTTAGTTGAAGAAGATTGGCTTGATACATTGGCTACAGTTAATAAGTCAAATGTAAACTATAAAGATTATGTCGAAGTTGCTAATGAAATAGCAGTAGAACTTAAAGAAGGAGGAGCAGATCTTGTTATTGCAATAACTCATATGAAATGGGGAAATGATACAAGGCTTGCTCAAAGAACAGAAGCAGTCAATTTGATTCTAGGAGGCCATGACCATGATTATGGAATCAAGAAGGTGAATGAAACTTGGATTGTCAAAAGTGGATCTGATTTTAAAACCTTGACAAAAATAAATATAAGACTCTTTGGTTCATCTTTCGAATATGTATTTGAGAAAGTAGACATTTTGAATTATTTGGAAGAAGATTCATATATTAAAGCAATAGTAAAAGATTTTACTCAAAACATACAGGTGGGTGAATATTGCTTATATCATTTAGCAAAAATACAAATTGATCACAGGAACATTTAATGGACAATACTGCAACATAATAGCATTATGAATTAATGAACAACCAACACTGTAAATGGCATCTTTAATCATAATACATTAATTCTCATTTTAGCTTTATTGCATTTTAATTTTCATATTCAATTTATATTTTATTTTGGCTTTATATTTAAGAGGAATTTAGACCTATTTAATGCTTGGGCTTATTTCAAGTATGGTGAAAATATTTTTTAACACTAATTCTGCAAGAATCTGTTTCTTTAATAAAGGGATTACTACTTAAATTTAGGAAGCACTGGGTTAACAAAAGAACAGGTGATTTTTACATCAGCTTGTAGTGAAAAGGTGCTTTTTCCTGCCTTCTCTTCTACGTAACTACCTTAAATTTCAAGTAGTTTGTAATCAGGCCAGATCAACTTTTATATGTGTTTGAAACCTTGAGACTTGTCTTTTTTCCAGGGCCCCATACACTTGGAAAAACTGCAGTGCCCTAGCCAGGGGTGTACGTGTATTATATTTGCAAGAGCTAATGGGAAATATGAGCCAGGTTCTATTTATATCTGTGCATGCATCTCATATAACCTCTGGTACTTGAATTGGTTCTTTGCCAATGGAGTTCCCTATTCTGATTTTGGTCTAATATTAATGGATGCTACACATTTAGCTTAGCGTCATGAATATTAGATGTTTTTATGACAGTTTTCTGGCTCTGGAAGGTATAGATGGGGGCTCCTAAATTTTATGATAACCTGGCTCATTAAATGGCTCTGAAAAGTAAATCATTGTTAGGATATGCAGTATTTTGATATCTCTTTAGTACTTTGATATTTGGAGAGGAAGAATTTCAATAAATTATCTGATTTTGAGCTGGAGGTGAATAAATGGTCAAGAGGGGAAAAAAAATTTTAAAATAGCTTATTTTTTTCTTCTTTTAGTATATGTTAAAAGAAGTTCTCTGCCCAATTGATATGGAACTAGATGGCCGTGAAATTACCGTAAGAAGATCTGAGAGCAATCTTGGAAATTTGGTAACTAATGCAATGTTGGAAGCTACTCGTGCTGATGTAGCACTACTTAATTCAGGTGATTTCATTATTTAATTTGTTAAAAATAAACAGTTATGCTTTAAAAATGACTAAAATTAGTTTTTCAAAATTTATAGTAGCAGTAGACTATTTTTATGATGTACAAAGTCCTATTAAGAAATCTGTTCCATTAATTTCATGAGATCAGCTCTTCATATTTTGTTTTGTTCAGGTACAACATTTAGAATTAGAAAGTTTGGTTTATTTGAAAATTAAAGCATCAGGTTTTAAAAATTTTAACTTTTGTATTCAATGATATTTTGAATTAGAATGTGGCCTTGTCATTTTTCTATTTTAAACTTGGTATTCAGTCAAGCCTTGAATATATCAGTAGCGTTGGACTTTATAAAAGCTTTCATTTGAGTTTTTGAGTTTTTACCGATTCTCCCTTCTTAGCTGTGCAATAAGAAGTGGTAAGAAAATCTTGTAGGTTGAGTGGGTAATCTGCTCCTTAACCTAACCATTTTTGTGTACTACTGTGGTAGTTTGAAGTTGGCCTAGCTAGGGTTGTAAGCTAGGGTATGAAGAATCTCTATAGATAATAGGAAATTAAAACTTCTATTAAAGCATCCTTGATTTATATGCCATATTACAGAGCTTTAGACACTATGACTATATATAGTCACAGTGATTAGATGACTGATTATTTAAAAAATTTATAATGTGACACCATTTAACATCCTAATCATAAACTTTTTATAATGCCATTTCACTGGAAATGCAAGTGATTTTAATCTCCCATATTAATAATTTAGGTTAACTTGTGGAAAAATTTCCTAAAAGTGAAACTTGTTAAGTTTTAGAATTGTTTACTTTGGAAGTTTCTGAAATTTTTACCTTTGGAGATCTTTAAAAATAGATGATATTTGCTTTGGATGCCTTAGACATGATCCTATCTGAAAGTAGGGGGAGAGATAGTGGCTTTTCACTTGTTACGTTCTGTATTAAAGAGAAAATGATAGATAACATGAAATTAAATCTTCAAAAAATGAATATGCTTGATATAACCACATGACTAAGATGGAAGTAAACATGGGGAGGGGATTAGAAAAATGATTAGAAACTTGTGGCAATGTGGTGTATAACTCTGTAATTTTGAATATAACAATCATATATAATTGAGTCAATATAATTGAGTCATAAAGGTGATATTTATGGAAAAAATGAAATCAAAATATGTATTTTTTCCTTTAAATTACTATAGGCACTCTCAGATCTGATCGAATACATCCAGCAGGGAATTTCACTTTGCATGATCTTTTGGCTATTCTTCCCATAGTGGACCCAGTTTTAGTTGTCAGAATAACAGGTACTCAGCTGCTTGAAGCACTTGAAAATGGGGTTTACAAGTACCCAGCCCTAGATGGGAGGTATGTATATATGTTTCTACTAATTGATGTTCTCATCAATTATTTTTTGTATAATGGAACTGAAAGAAAACTCTGAATTTAAATATGGTTTAACATTTTTAAAATTTAAATGTATAAAGCTTTAAAATATTGTTATGTCAGGATAGTTTTTTAAAAACTCATTTTTTTTTCACTAAATAGTGTGAGATTGGCAAAACATTAGTCTGTAAAAATTGTATTTCCTATTAAAAAATAGGATTACTTTTAGGTGTATATAGGTATATTTGGGTAGGCCCTGAATTTAAATATTTAGGTACCTAAAATTCTTCTTTTTCTCCCTTTGTTATTTAAGAAATAAGATACTACTTTGTTGGTGGGTTTATTCTCACTGCAGAATTCTTAGGTAAATGATGCTAAACTAGCAGACTTAAGGGTTTGGGATGCTTCTCTCCCTTCCTTTAACCCTTAAGCTAAAATGTGGGACAAACCAGCAGCTCAATATCATAATCTATGGTATCATTATACTGTGCATATTATAGGGTACCATGGTGACAAGAGTTAATAGGAGGCTGAAAAAAGAGTGAGACCAACCATCTGGAGAGAAAGCTTACAGAAAAATCTTTTGATTTTATAAAATGTTACATCAAGTTTTATTTAAAAAGCTTTATTGAGATATCATTCACATACCATATAGTTCATCCATTTAAACTGTATAATTTAGTGGTTTTTAGTATGTTCATAGAATTGTGCAACTATCATCACAATGAGTTTTAGAACATTTTTATCACCCTCAAAAGAAACCCTTGTATGCATTAGTGGTCACTCACCATTTCCTCCCAAACCCCCCAGCTCTAGGCAACCACTAATCGACATTCTGCCTCTATGGATTTGCCTTTTCTGTACATTCCATGTAAATAGAATCATATAATATGTGACCTTTTAACTGGCTTCTTTCACTTAGCATGCATTCAAGGTCCATCCATGTTATAGCATGTATCAGTACTTCTTTTCATTTTATTGTTGAATAACATTCTGTTGTGTAGATAACACATTTATCCATTTATCAGTTGATGGACATTTGGATTGTTCTCTCTTTTTGGCTATTATGAATAATGCTGCTATGAAAATTCAAGTACTAGTGTTTGTGTAGGCGTATGCTTTCATGTTTCTTGGGTATATACGTAGGAATAGAATTGCTTTGTCACATGTTAACTCTGATCTTTTGAGAAACTGACAGACTATTTTCCAAAGTAGCTGCACTGTGTTACATTCCTCTCAACAGTATATGAAGGGTTCAATTTCTCCACTTTCTTGTCAACACTTCTTATCTATCTTTTTGATAATAACCATCCTAGTAAATGTGAAGTACTATCTCATTTTGGTTTTGATTTGCATTTCTCTGTTGGCTATTGATATTGAGCATATTTTTCATGTGCATATTTTCCATTTATATATCTCCTTTGGAGAAAAGTCTATTCATATCTTTTGCTCTTTTAAAAATTGGGTAGTTTGAAAAATATTGAGTTATAGGGGCTCTTTGTATTTTCTAGATACAAGTCTCTTATCAGATATATGATTTGCAAGCATTTTCTCCAATTCTATAGTTTGCCATTTTATTCACAGAGATTTATGCCTCGAGCTTCTTCTAAGAGTTTTATAATTTTAACTCTTACCTTTGGGTCTTTGATCCATTTTGAGTTAATTTTTATGTATGGCGTAAGAAGGTGGCCCAACTTTATTCTTTTGTAGGTGTATGTCCAGTTGTTCTAGACCATTTGTTGAAAAGACTGTTTCTCCCCCATTAAATTGTCTTTCTACTCTTGTCAAAAATTAATTTACCATAAGTATCAGCATATTTCTGGACTCTCAGTTGTGTTTCATTGATCTATATATGTTTATCTTTAATGCGGTAGCACACTGTCTTGATTACTCTACCTTTGTAGTAAGTTTTGAAATCAAGGAAACGTGAGTCCTCCAACTTTGTTTTTTTTTTTTTCAGGATTGTTTTTGCTATTTTGGGTCCCTTGTATTTGCATATGAATTTTAGAATCAGCTTGTCACTTTCTGCAAAAAAGGAGCTGGGATTTTGATATGAATTTCATTGAATCTTCAGATTGGGGAGTATTGCTATCTTAACAATATTAAGTCTTTCAATTTAGCAACACAGAATGTCTTACCATTTATTTAGTTCTAGTTTCTTTAAACAATGTTTTATAGTTTTCAGAAATCTTGCGTTTGTTTTTATTACATTTATTCCTAAATATTTTATTCTTTTGGATGGTATCATAAATTTTTATAATTGCTTTCTTAATTTTATTTTTTCTTACTGTTCTTTGTTAGTGTATAGAAATACTATTGATTTTTGTATATTGAGCCAATTATGTTTTAACATCAAACCAACCTGGTGCTAATATAGTGAATAAACTCAAGGAGAACTTACAGTGGTATATCTGGCTTTCTACATACATAGTTTAAGGCAAAGTGTTTAGGAATCTCTATAAATACCTTCTTTTTCAAAAGTAGAAATGGGAGGGTGTGGGGCAAGATGGCTGACTAGAAACATTAGTTGCCAGATTGTCTCAGATCAAAAGAAAAGTGTTAGATTTTAGCTCAGGTGTAATTCTGAGGGAAAAGTGCCAGAACCTACCAGAGATTATATAGGAAGAAGTTGTGGAGCAGCACCAGAAGGAGCAAGATTTCAGCAGAGATAAACTTGGAGTCCCATGGAAAGGGTAGACGGGGATTTTGTTTCTACTCCCCACATACCTCTGGTAGTCAGCAGGCTCCTGAGCTGCTGGAGAGCTTCTCTACCCTCAGAAGCTCAAAAGCTGCTGCAGCCAGTGAACTGGGAACTTCTTGAAAACAAAGCACTAGGCTGCCAAGCCCCTCAGAGTTGCTCCCTGTCACCACAGACCTGAGCCGGAATGGTGAGCACCATACTGCTTTTCCACCCAGTGTGTCCCTTTGTCTTCCCCAGGGAGCTTCATCCCTTCAGTTCCTGTGTCACTGGTTCCCACACAAACATTTTCCAACTCCTACTCAGACTGCAATGGCCATGGGGGCCAGCGGGTCCTGGGGGAATTGTGTGATCCTGGAGCTTCTACATTCCAGGTGGGCTGCCTTCTGGGGATAGAGACGGGGGGGACCAGAGTGCCAGCTCTCCTCCAGTCAAACTCCTTTTCTCCTCCTCCTATCCTCCACTCACTGCTACTGAGTGGCATAGGTGCTCCAAGGGATGATTGAGCTAAGACTCTCAGGAGCAGCTACTTCCCTTCTCTTGGTGTGATGGCATGCCTACCACAGCAAGGCTTGCACAGAGAATGGGGCTCACACCTTTTCTCTTAAAGACCTGCAATAGATAAAGAGGTGCTCAGACTGTGAACTCCCTGACTGCTAGCTCTTCCTGGTGCTGCTCACCTTGCTGCTTCAGCAGAGCAGGGAATACCCTGAAGTAGAGGCACATTAAGCCTGCTTGAGCACTCCATGGGCAACTCGGGACCAGTACACTTCTCCTTGGCACGGTCAGGGATTGAACTTGGGGTACCAGGGGACAGGCTGTAGGCTATATCCTGTATCCCCAGGACTTGATTGTGTTGTTTGATGGCATGGTGGGGGGAAGATTTGTGAACTGATCTTGGGAGTCAAGAGAGCCCATGTGGGCAGAACTGAAAGGAGAGTACAGTGTGAGTCCAAGCTGCAGTGCACTTATGGAGTACTTCTCTCCCCAAGGGAAAGCCACATTTTTGGTCCAGGATGGGATCCTGGGCAGTAAGCTCCCAGCCTATAGCACCATTGTTGGTGGGATGAGCTAGTTTGGACTGCCGCTTGCAGCCAGGTGCTAGAAGATCTGTGGGGGAGGAGGAAGAGCAAAACCTGTTCCCAACAGCCGATCTGTGAATCCTAGATGGTCCCTCTCCCATAAGCAGAATTTCTGCCTTGGAAAGGGTCTGCTTCAGCCCCTCCCTGGTGGCTTTCCCCAGTGGCCTGGGAGCTGTCCCTCAACCCTTGCCAAGCCAGCTCTTGTGCCTGCCTTTCTGGAGCCTGAAGGCAGACTAGTCTGACTCAGTCCCACCTAGTTGTGCTCCTCCACCCACCTTGGCTGTAGTGGAACACAATAAGGAGTCCCCTGGGAGCTCCAGGGCCCTGCTGACCACCTGGGGTATCTGAGTACTTTTCCTGATTGAGTAGAGCTGGTCACAAGTCCTAAAAACACCATTGCAGCTGGGACTTTCCTGCAAGTGCCACTGACTGGCAGGGAGGACAACTTACACAGCCCATTACAGTATTTAGTGGTTCAGTCATACAGGGCATGGGTGACTCTTACCCACAAGCATCACTTACTGTCTCAGAGATTAAACTGGGCATCCCAATATAATTCACACGTTAAGAAGACCACAGGGCTGGGGAAAGAGAAAGGATTTCAAATACCTCCATTTTCCCTTGTCAACAGGAGAGAGTGAATCTGTCCACACACATAGTATACCAACATTACAGCCTGCAAATAACTAGCAATTGAGAAAACCACCACACTAAGGATACCTATAATGAGGACATCCATCCAGAACCTAGACCCCCCTCAAAGTATCCACAAGAAAAGAGCTAAAGGTCCTTACCCAACATATGCTATAGACACACCCTTAAGAGGGAAGTGGAAAAAAGAAAAATCCCCATCTAAATAAAAGAAAATCTGAAAGAAGAAGTGACAGCTGCTCCAGATGAGAAGGAATCAGTGGAAGAACTCTGGAAGTATGAAAAATCAGCATGAAGGGACACTGCCTAAAGAGGATACCAGCTCTCTAGCAGTGGATCTAAACCAAAATGAAAATACTGAAATGACAGATAAAGAATTACACATATGGATCATTAGGAAGCGCAATGAAATCCAAGAGAAAATGGAAAATCAACTCAAATAAACCAGAAAAACAATTCAGGAAATGAAAGAAAAAATTACTAAGCAGATATACATTTATATATATAAAATAAAACTTCTGGAAATGAAAAATTCATTCAAAGAAATAGAAAACACAGTGGGAAAATTTTAAGAATAGAATAGACCAAACAGAGGAAAGAATTTCAGAGCTTGAAGACAACTCTTTTATGTAAACCCAGTCAGTCAAAAATAAAGAACAAAGAAGAGGAACAAAGTCTACAAGAAAATGGGATTATGTGAAAAAGGCCAAATATAAGAATCATAGGCTTCAGGCATAGACATCAGGAGAAGCACTCAGATACCCCAGGTGGTCAGCAGGGCCCTGGGGCCAGGCTCCCAGGGGACTCCTTCTTGTGCTCCACTACAGCCAAGGTGGGTGGAGGAGCACAACTAGGTAGGACTGAAGGTAAAGAAGAAAAAAACAGAAGGCCTGGAAAACCTATTTGAGGGAATAATTGAGGAAACTGCCCTAGTCTTGCCAGATATTTAGACATCCAGATATAAGAAGCTTAATGAACACCTGGGCAATTCACTGCAAAAAGGGAATCACCAAGGCATATAGTCATCAGACTGGCCAAACTCAATGCAAAGGAGGAACTCCTATAAGCTGTGATGTGAAAATATCAAGTAACTTAAAAAGGAAAACCTATCAGACTAACAGCAGATTTCTCAAGAGACACCTTACAAGCCAGAAAGGAATGGGGTCCTATCTTTAGTCTTGTTAAACAGAATAAGGGCCAGCTATGAATTTTGTATCCTGCTAAACTAAGTTTCATAAATGAAGGAGAAATAGTTTTTCCCATACAAGCAAACACTAAGGAGATTTGTCACTACTAGACCTGCCCTAAAGGAAATACTCAAAAGTGCATTATACAGACAATACCACAATAGATACCAACCAATATAAAAACTCCCAAAAGTTATAGCTCACAGCTCCTATAAAATAATAGTACAAGAGGGAGAACAAAACAATAAGTTATCATCAAACATATTGAACAGAACGGCATCCTGCATATCAGTACAAACACTCAACATGAGCTGTCTGAATGCCACACTTAAAAGACATAGACTGGCTGAATGGATGAAAAAGCGTAACCCAAATATGTCCTATCTCCGAGAAACACATGTAAACCACAAACAATCACATAGTCTAAAGGTAATGGAATGGAAAAAAATATTCCACACAAATGGAAACCAACCAAAAGCAAGCAGGTTATCAGACAAAATAGACTTTAAATCAACAATGGTAAAAAAAAAAAAAAGACAAAGATGGTAATTATATAATGGTAAAGGGAGCAATTTAATAAGAAGATATAACAATGCTAAATATATATGCACCTAATGCACGAACTCCCAGTTTCATAAAGCAAATTCTTTCTAGATCTAAGCAAAGAAATATATAGTAGCATCTTAGTAGTCAGAGACTTCAACACTCTGCTGACAGAACTGGACAGATCATTAAAAGAGAAAATGAATAAAGAAACACTGAACTGAAAAAGGACTCTAGAACAAATGGATCTGACATTTACAGAATATTCTACCCCCAAACTACTGAATATACATTTTCCTTATCAGCATATGGGATATTTTCCAAGATTGATCATATTTTAGAACACAAAACAAGTCTCAGCAAATTCAAAAAAATCAAAATCATGCCATGTATCCTCTCAGACAACAGTAGAATAAAACCAGAAATCACTTCCAAGAGAAACCTTCAAATCAACACAAAGTCATGGAAATTAAACAACTTGCTGCTGAATGATCCTGAGTCAATGATGAAATTAAGATGGAAATCATAAGATTCCTTGAACTGAATGACAAACAGGGCACAAGCTTTCAAAATCTGTAATCTACAGAAAAAGGAGCCCTAAGTGGAAATTTCATAGTCTTAAATGTCCATATACAAAAGACAGAAGAACACAAATTAACAAACTAATGCCACATATCAAGGACTAGAAAAAGAACAATTCAAACTCAAAGTCATCAGAAGAAAAGAAATAGCAGTACTTAGAACAGAACTAAAACAAAATGAAAACAACAGCAACAACAAAAAATATAAAGGATCAGTGAAACAAAAAGTTGGTTATTTGAAAAGACAGACAAAGAGTGCCAGCTAAATTACCAGAAATAGAGAGAAATCAAATAACCTCAATCAGAAATGCAAAAGGAGACATTACAACTCTTACCACAGAAATAGGAATATCATCCATGAATACTATGAAAACCTGTACACAAACAAACTAGAAAACATAGAGGAAATGGATAAATTCTTGGAAACACACAACCTCCAAAGCTTGAATCAGGAAGAAATAGAAATCCAGAACAGACCAATAACAAACAGCGAGTTTGAAGCAATCATAAAAATCTCCCAACAATAAAAACCCCAAACCAGACAGATTCACAGCCAAATTCTACCAGACCTACAAAGAAGAACTTTTATCTCTTTTACAGAAACTATTCCTTAACATCAAGAAGGATGTTAAGAATGCTAATGCATTCTGTGAAGCTAGTATCACCCTGTTACCAAAACTAGAAAAGGGCACAACAAAAAAAGAAAACTACCAACCAGTATCCCTTATGAACATGGATGCAAAAATCCTCAGGAAAATACTAGCAAACGAAATTCAACACCACATCAAAAAGATAAAACAGCACGATCAAGTGGGGTTCATCCCCAGGGATGCAAGAGTGGTTTAACATATGTAAATCAATAAATGAGTTCACTACATAAACAGAAACAAAAACAAAGACCATATTATCATCTCAATAGATGCAGAAAAAGCATTTGATAAAACTCAGCACCCTTTTATGATAAAAATCCTCAACAAATTCAGCATAGAAAAGGAATATACTTCAAAATTATAAAAGCAATATATGACAAACCCACAGGCAACATCATACTGAATGGGGAAAAGTTGAAAGCATTCCTCCTGAAAAATGGAACAAACCAAGGGTGTCCACTGTCGCCACTTCTATTCAACATAGTATTGGAAGTCCTAGCCGGAATAATCAGGCAAGAGAAAGAAATAAAAAGCATCCAAATTGAGAAAGAGGAGGTCAAACTATCCCTCTTTGCTGATGATAGGATCTTGTATCTAGAAAACCCCAAAAACTCCACCAAAAGACTCCTAGAATTCATAAATATATCCAGCAAAGTCTCAGGTTACAAAATCAATGTACACAAATCAGTAGCATTTCTATATGGTAATAACAGTCAAGTAGATATTCAAATCAAGGACTCCATACCATTTACAATAGCTGAAAAGAAAATAAAATACC
>CAUYSK010107743.1:0-61402 GCA_963575035.1 Avahi laniger | reverse complement strand
CATACTTTTATTTTATTTTATTTTATTTTATTTTATTTTATTTTATTGATTTTTATTTTTTGAGACAAGGTCTTGCTCTGTTGGTCAGGCTAGAGTACAATGTTGTCATCACAGCTCACTGCAACCTCAAACTCCTGGGCTCAAATAATCCTCCTGCCTCAGCCTCCTGAATAGCTGAGACACCTAACCTAATTTTTTTAAAATTTTTTTGTACAGACGAGGTCTCACTATGTTGCCCAGGCTAGTCTCAAACTCCTGGCCTCAAGCGATCCTCCTGCCTTAGCCTCCCAAAGTGCTAGGATTACAGTTGTGAGCCACTGCACCCAGCCCAATGTCACTTTAATTTGTTAAACATTTCCACTATCTCATTTGATTCTGAAAGTAAGCAGGACAGTTATTAAGATTCCCACTTTAGGCCAGGTGCAGTGGCTCATGCCTGTAATCCTAACACTTTGGGAGTTCAAGGCTGGCGGATCGCTTGAGGCTAGGAGTTCGAGACCAGCCTGGGTGACGTAACAAAATCCCACCTCTACAAAAAGATAATTAAAAAAAAACAAAAGATTCCCTTTTTCCAGAAGACCAAGTTGGAGGTAAGTTATTTACCACCTGGCTCTAGTGACGGAAGTGAGACTACTAGAGCCGCCAGGTATTCTTACTCATGACCTCTCACCCTTGACTCCTACCCCCTTTTCAAGCTCACTTTCTTAAGACACCTCCTATGGACAGTAGTTACTGAGATTCCTTTTACCTGTAGACATAGGGAGCTTATTTTATCCCAGGGAATATCTTATTAAGGCTGTTTAGCTGGTTTGCTTGCACCAAAATAAAGCAGAAAATAAAGAAACTCAGTAAGGTTCTGGTGGATGACATGCAACCCGAGGTCAAGGAAGCAGGGTCCATTCTTTACTAGAGCAGCTTTTCCACAATTCTTGGAGATGCTGCCAGCATTTCTAGAACAAACTCAGTCCACGATTTATCAATGGGGGAATTTTGTTGTTGTGACTGTTATTTAGAAAACTGGCACACACTGGAGAGGGGACCATCTTAAGAAAATACAAACATTAGAAATACAAGTGATTAAACAGCGGCAAATGGAATTCTTGATGTTGGTCCTTAAATTACCAAAAGACTGCTCATTCCCATGACATAGACTTGCAATGTGCCACCCCCTCAGGCTTTGCAGAGAGAAAAGAGAGGCCACAGTGTTTGTTGATTGAAACCAAAGCTGACTTTGAGAGTAAGGGTGTTTAGATCCACTTAGTCCCAACACAGCTTGTATCTTTGATTTTATCCAGATTCTCCCTCATGCTATTCTTGAAGGCCAGAGCCAAGTTTTACCAGGTATCTCTATCACCTTAGTACACAGTAGAATCTCAAAAATGTGGGGTGAATTAAATTTGAATTGAATGATTAGCATAATCCCAGAGAAATAATTAAAAATTTGCCTCTGAAAATTAACTATGGATTGGAGTGTCTTGGATTCCAATCCAGAATCCTCTGGTCTCCCACTGTACTGGGCTGCAAGTACCCAGAGAAATGTGTAAATAAGTGCTCTGGAAAGATTTTTTCAGTGTAAACAAGACATATTCTCTATCTGCTGCAGCAATAACAAACTTTATGAACTGTCTCAGATTTAGGAGGAAGAAATCAGGCAGCTAAAAACAATCTTCTACTCATTACACAGCCTCTGATCCCCAGGAGATAGAAGGCGATACGCACCTCCGTATATAATAAAAGAATTTCTGAAAAGTTCATTTCAATTGCACCAAGGAGAAACTGCTCTCTGAAGATAAACAATGGACAAATTCTTCTGTGATGAGAACTGATGTTCCATATTTAATTTGTTGCATAAACTCAGATTTTAAAATATTGACTCTTTACGCAGGAGAGATGAGTACATTTGATTTTCAATACTTTCCCCCAAGATTTTAAAATCAAATGGTGGATGAAAGAACATTTAATATGAACCAGGTTCCCCAGAGATTATGAAGACACATGTGTCCCTGTGTGCACACATGATAATGTACAAACACTGAGACCATAGCTAAAGTCCACCCAGGGTCCACTCTCCATTATCGCTCAGTTTGCAACAGGGTTATGCTATTATATTTCTGGCACTATGCCTAACATGTTTTGAGACCTGGCCTGGTGCTCTGGTTACAAAGTCTTAAAGCTCATCTTGACACTCTACCATTCGACTTGCTATTGTGATTACTGTCTCAAGAGGGAGTATCCTATGAGGTCATTCCACCCAGTGACTTCACCTTGTGACACACTGGACTTGGATTGTGGTAAAAAAAAAATAAGCCCAGCATCGCACGTCCCCACACTTCTCCAAAAGTTTTATCTGATCCTTAGGGGACTTTGAGGAAAACCAGAGACGTACTTAAGAAAGCTCCTGTGCCTCCTGTAGGAGGTTGGGGGGCAGGTGTAGAAGAATCCACTGCAAGCAAGCATGTAGTCAAAAAGAGAGAGACAGTTTTACCAAATAACTACATAGCAGCACCCCAGCAAAAGACTTGATCACCCTGTCCGTCCTCTGACAGCTTGCTTGGCAGACTGTCCTGGGGCCGTCATGACTTAATTGTGCCGCCAGGCTCTCTCCAATGGCTTGTTTGCTTGGTTCCCTCTGATACTGGTGAAGAGGTCAAGCTTTCTTCTTATTAGTGCCAAGGTCCTGAGTCCATCTCCCACCTGCAGGTTGCTTCTGTGACAGTTCTCCCACCCTCACAAGATGTGTTAGAGATTTTGGCAGGACCTCCAACTCCTGCCTGCTCCTGTGCCAAACTCTTAAATCAATCGTTGCAATTCTGACTCTATCCAGCATGTGATGGCCACTATATATATTCTGTTAGAAAGTAAAGAACAGAAAACAAAGTCCACAGTGGTCATTCTGAATCTATCTTGTTGAAACTGAATGAGTCTGGGAAAATTTTTTACTACAGGAAAAAGGAATGATCTTAGCTCAAAATGGATCAGAGACCTAAATGTTGGAGCTAAAACTATAAAACTCTTAAAAGAGGGTCATGAAGATTTACTCCTGTATTTTCTTAGATATTACACCAAAAGCATGGCAATAAAAGAAAAATTGATAAATTGGACCTCATCGAAAATAAAACTTTTGTGTTTCAAACGTCATCAAGAAAGTGAAAAGATAACTCACAGACCAGGAGAAAATACTGGCCATTCATATATCTGATAAGGGACTTATATCCAGTATATATAAAGGACTCTTACAACTCACTAATGACAGCAACAACAAAAAAATAGCCCAATTAAAAAAAGAACAAAAGATTTGAATAGACATTTTTCCAAAGAACATATATGAATAGCCAATAAGCACATGAAAAGATGATCAACCTCATTTGTCATGTAAATCAAAACTGCAATGTGATACCACTTCACATCCACTAGAATCAAAAGACAGACAACCACAACTGTTGGTGAGGATGTGGAGCAAGGAATCCTCAGCTTGCCGGTGGGCATATAAATGGTGCAGCCAATTTAGAAAACAGTTTGGAAGTTTCTCAAAATGTTAAACACACAATTGCCATATCAACTAGCAATCCCATGCCTAGGTATCTACCCAGGAAAACTGAAAACATTTGTCCACATAAAGGTTTATACACAAATGTTCACAGCAGCATTACTCATAATAGCCAAAAACTGGAAATAACCCACATATCCATCAATTAACATATGGTTTATCTATACAATGAGATACTATCTGGCAATGAAAAGAAATCAAGTACTGATACATACATACAACAACATGGTAAACCCTGAAAATGTTGTAGTAAGTCAAAGAAGCCATATACAAAAGACGATGTAGTAATATGATTCCCCTTAGATGAAATGTCCACGATAGGAAAATCTATAGAGACAGAAAATAAATCAGTGGTTTCCTACGGCTGGCACTGTGCATGAACAGGGAATGACTGACAATGGGCACAACATTTCTTTTTGGAGTGACAGAAATGTTCTAAAATTAGATGGTGATGATGGCTACAAAACTCTGGAAATATACTAAAACCCACTGAATTGTACATTTAAAAAAGGTGAAATTTTATGACACGTAAATTGTATCTCAGTAAAGCTATTAAAAAACAGAATGATCTCAGAGACCTCACTCTCCAACAGCTGGGCCTACACACAACCCCTCTGGGCCACAAAATCGGCATGAGCCAGCCCCAGAGGCCAGCATCTCCTCCTCTGCCGACCCAGCATCCCCCTCCTTCCTCTGTCTCACGAAGCTGAAACTAGAAGGATCTTGTCATAACAAATTTACCCGGCAGTCTGACCTTTTCCCTAACATCATGATTTCTCGAGAAAATCAATGCTAAAAGGAATCAAGGGAATAAACCAAAAACATAAAGAATAAAACCTGTTGCTAGGTTTCACCCTGCCTCGGGACCAACCTGGCTCCACACACACCCCCCGCCCAGTTTTTTTCAGAACATAGTCAGGTGCACCCATGTTTACTGTTGCCTGGGCTATAATATAATGGGAGAAATACTCATTTTCTTGGGACTTTTTTTTTCTTTAACTTCACTACATTTTTCTCGCCTCCATTCTCCCCAGCTAATGTGATACAATCTTGAAAATTTACACCATAATGAGATCAAGAGGCTTTGGCAAGAGCCTGTGCAGTAAATTGGCATCCGTGCTAATCGATAACCTCCTTTCAAATGAAAAGAGGCAGGCCCGATCCATCCTCTACACCAAGGCTGCCAAGCAACAGAACACGCCACCTTCTCAGGGTGAGAGCTAATTGCTGCTCTCACAAAGACAGGGGCAATCTTATCCAGGTGATCCATTAGCCAGGAACTATGAGAAAAGGAGCAAGAGAGAAGGGGGAAAAATCAGGATAAAGAGGTTAAACAGCATAAAAGTGATTCAAGGGGGGAAAAAGGGGTTTAAATTTGTATGTGAAAGAGATAAAAAGAAGAAACTTTAATGCAGAAAGATCGCTGAGAACTCTGGCAAATTCTTCTCTGGCTACAGTAACTGTGGCAGCTCTCAGGCCTCTCAATGTCTGACCGGGGTCTGTCACCGGCTGGGGTAGGGGAGGAGAGGGGGATAGATAGCCCCCCGCCCCCCGCATCTTGCCCACCAAAAAGAACAAAATTCCTACAGCATTGACCCTGAAGGACTCCAAATCCCGCTCCAGTCATGAACAAGTATGTGAATATTTCTGTGGTTTATTTTCTTTCTGTTTCTCCTCTCTTACCATTTCCATGGTGACCACTGGCCCATGGACTGCACATCTACCACAGGCAGAAAATCCAGACTGCATGAGCAGATCTGAACATTTAAAAAAGTAATGACAAATCCCCTCTCTTACAGCACTGGGTCACATTTAGTGGAGGTCACAGTTCAGGAAATAAAAACTGGCAACGATAGCTAGCAGATACTGAGCACTTACTCATGTTAAGTGTAAGTGTTTTAACAGAGATTACCTCATTTAATCTTGTCTATAATCCTGAAAGGAAGGTGTTCTCCCCATTTTATAGATGTGGAAGCTGAGGCAAGGACAGAGTTGAGTAAATTGCCCAAACTGTAGCACTACTGAAGAGGAGAGCCAGGATTGGAGCTCAGAGTCACTGGACTCCAACACCCACTCTTAACCCTTCTGTTACCTCCAGGATCTAAAGCTGAATTTTCACCCCAAGGAGAGAGAGACACACACATGAATCCCTCCCACACTTAGAAACGGGGGAAGATCTGACATCCTCAAAATATTTCATAGGAACATAAAAGTTCCAGAGAAACCAAATGTTTTAAAAGTATCACAATAGCCTCTTGCCTATCTCCAGCTGTGATCTTGCCACCTTCCAATTCTTCTCCTTGTTGCTGCCAGCAATTACCCTGGGGCACAAAGCTGGTCCCTGCTTAAAATTCTTCATCAGGATATAGGTGGGTCCTTGGCCAGGTCCACCAGGCCCTGCATCTGCTCACTCTTTTTGCCACCAGGGCTCACACCGCCATGCTCCAGGCGCTTCACACCTCGCTGCCTCTGCTCCTGCAGCTGCAGCTCTCCGGGCGCCCTGCCCGCCCTCTGTCCTCAAAGCACACAACTGCTTGTCCTTGCAGCTCAGATGGAGGGAGCATCCCTGGTCTTTATGACACCTCCTCGATTGCCCTCATTCCACCCACCCATCCTGGCCCTCCAGGCTTTGTGACATTTTGAGACTTGTTTGCTTGTTTACATGCTTGTTTCCCCTACTAGTTGGTAAACCTCTGGAGACCAGAATTGGGGTCTCATTTGTTTTCAAATCTGTAGTATATAACACAGAGAGAGTGGCACACATTAATTAGGAGCTTAACACATATTTGATAAATGAATAAGTGAATGAATGAGGTCATTTGGGTTTTTCTCTTAAGAGCATTCTCTGTAGTGTTTCAAACACTACTGTGTTTAAAAATACACAATAGGGCGGGGATGGGGGAATGGGGAGTTATTTTTTTAATGCATACGGAGATTCAGTATGAGATGATGAAAAAGTACTGGAGATGGATGGCGGTGCTGGTCGCACAACGATGTGAATGTACTTAGGCCACTGAACCATACACTTGAAAATGGCTGAAGTGGTAAATTTTATGTTATGTATATTTTACAATTATAAAAGAAAAAACTTAGAATAAAGATTACCAAGAGACTGTTGACTGAAGGGACAACCCAAGACTCTGATCACTGAGAAGACGAAGAAAAAAGCACTTGAACAAAACCAAAGCCTTAAGGACACTGCTCCTTTTATTTTAAAATGTAGCCCCAAACCCATCACAATGGCTCCCAAGTCAAATTCAGTTATTTGGTTATGCTTGAAAGTTCTGAACTCCCAGCACAGCACTCAATACCTAGTAAGCGGTTGCTGTAAATATTTCCTGAATGTGCTGAGAATTCCTTGAATAGTGGCTCAAGGCTTAGCAATCATTTTGATGTCCAGCTCTTTTTCCTGTGACAAAGCAGCGATAGTGAGATTTGACTTCTGTGATGTGATACTCTTACTCTTCTGAGAGACAAAATACTTTTGCCCAGAAACATCACAATCTCACTGCCAAAGACAGCTCTACTCGCCCGCACAGCCCGGCC
Organism: Avahi laniger; assembly: GCA_963575035.1. NCBI lineage: Eukaryota > Metazoa > Chordata > Mammalia > Primates > Indriidae > Avahi > Avahi laniger. The sequence goes on along the minus strand of CAUYSK010107743.1, from coordinate 54,309 downwards.
TTGTTCTCTGTCTTCAGATTTCTCTTTACTAGGGGGAAGCTAACCCTGTAGCAACTCTTAATATAACCCCTTTACCTTCTCTCCAAACAAAAAGTGTAGTCCCCCTAGATCAAGTCTTTCATTTTCTCAGTAAAAACATAGGACCTGAGGCCATTAAACTTGTGATAGAAAAAAGCAGGGTTCTGGAGGTTCAGGAGAGCATTTTTCTCCTAGTCTCATTTAAAGGGTCATTTTACTAATCAGAAACAGGCCCAAATTGCCATCGCCATTATCCATCACCATGAGGCAAGGGTGAAACACACACACACACACACATACACACACACACACACACACACCCTACCAAAAGGCAATGAATCAAAACCAAAAGGCGATGAATCCTACCTCTTCATTTCATACACAGTGAGGTAAATAATGGCTCCAGAGAGGCTTCATTCACACAGAGAGCCAAGGATGCTGGGACGGCGGCTGGTCGCCTGCCCCTCGCTTCTCTGACTTGCTCAGATAAGCCATTCATCAGTGTGAGCCATTTGCACTGTCATGGTAACGTGCCCCCACCACAATCCAGGTTCTTCATAAGTTTGACACGCCACGATCCATTCCCCTAAAAAAACCTCTAAAAAGGGTTACTTGGCAACACTCTTTCATTAAGAGATGATGTTATCCTACAGGGAATTAGGCATCCATAAAGACAGGGTTGTTTTTAAAATACATAAATAAATAAATAAGGGGAATGGCCACCCCCCTGTGTGTCTATGCTTGAAGAGGTTATGGTGAATAGCTGGCCAAGGCTACTCTAGAGCTCTCTGCAAACCATCTATTCACAAAAGAACCAGAAGATGTTAAATGCTTCCTACCAGATTAGATTCAGAATATAAACATGAACCTTTAAAAGTAACAGAAGGACTCATCTGGAAGTCAGAGCCTCCATGAAAGGCTAGCTCACCCTCTGCGCCATATTCCTCCCACTACAGCTGAAGGCACAGTTAACAGGAGGAGCTGACCCACCAGGTGTCCTGGAAGCCTTTACACTGGGCATGAAAGAGCCGATAGGTTCCCACGCCTACGCGGCGTCTTGTGGGGGGTGGCTAACGTGGTACGTTATACAATGCCCCATCGAGGCCTCAGCAGCTTCCATCCCTCCGACTCCAGGCTTGCTACCAAGAGTGCACTGCCAGAGGCATTTGGGATGAGAAAGAGAAGGAAATAAATCCCATGACAGACCAACGGACACACCTTTCCTGAACCTTTCTGGTACCCTTCCATGGACTATGACATTCTACTTACTAGTAAGTTCCAGTACGACCTTCACAGATCGGACACGATTTCTCCCCACACAAATATTTTTTGAAAAATAAAATGCCAATGTCTCACAGGGAATTAAACATTGAGGTAAAAGCCCTCAGAAAAATTTACCATCTTTAAATGAAGCTTGTGGCTCCTTTCTTTTAACTCTGGACAACAAGAGAAAATAATCAGAAGAAGGACAAACAAAACAGGCTTCTGAGTAAATATTAATATAATAAAAGAAATCTTAGGACTCAGATTACAGCTTCTTCATTATGCTTTAATCATGGCTGGACTCAGTGTCTTTGTACATCTTACCACAAAACTTTATCTCCTAATTTTTCATACTTGCCTTTTTTTTTTTTCTTTTTAAATCTTGAGTTGACAGAATCGCAAAGGATTTCAGCCAACAGAAATTTGCCCTTGGCTGGCATGTGTGAGGAGAGCTACCCGAAACCTCAAAATAAATAGGCAACCCTGTCTCCAGTTTACTTTCTGGCCTCTAAGCTCCCCGTTCTGGTCCCGTGCTCATACCGCCACCTCACCTGCATAATCCAACACAAGCACGTTCACAGTAACGGGGACCCCGTTAGCCTCCCAAAGTGAACGAGGCTGAAGACCTAGAAAGAAAGTGAGTTTTAACCTTTTAAGATTTTTGTTTCAGACCTACATTCATTTTTGGTGGAGTTATACCAGGTAATAAGGATTCCATCCTTTCTCCAATCTATAGCAAGGAAATAAAAAAAAAAATGGATCGGAACCCAGTACTCTGTAATTCAAACATACATCCACTATATTTGTTCATATATAATATGCACATAGACTTTAGATATATGCTGCCTGTGTTCGAGGAATACACGATTACATCACAGATATTTTTGTATTAACATTAACATAAGTAATGCACCTTACAAAAGCATCTCTAGAAATTGAAGCTCCACTCTTAGATTTTCCCATACCTATTTCCAGCCGCTATCTAGTGTGTATGTCACCTTATCCTTCTTCCTTTCTCTGCTGAAATGCACTGGAGTCTGGAGGCTGACTGGCTCAGGGTTGTAATGGAATATGTAGCCTTTCACCTCTGGGTCGTGATACTGAATCTGGGCCACATCAGCACATCTGAAAGCAGTTACTGTACCATCTAATGGCCTTGCTTAAGACAAAAGCCACTGTTTGAGCCTTTCGCCCTTGTGGGACGTCTCAACCAGCAAAGGCAGCAAGGAATGAGCAACAGGCCCCCAGGAGAAACTCCCGATTAGCTACAGCCCATGGGAATGGTTTGCAGGAGCCCTTTGCAAGAAAAGCTTCAGGGCTTTACAGTCTTTGGACGGTGGCACTTCATCTGTGGACAGAGACCTGGGGTATGTTCCACTATGATAAAATTCCCTTTCTTTAACTCAGGAAGTATCAGACACCTATAAAAAGGTAGGTATCTCAATCAGCCCTGAAATCGCACGAGCTCAGAAAGGCCCTTTTCCAGAGAAGGAGGAGTAAAGCCAAAAGAAGAGGCAGGACTCTTGGGCTCGGACCCGTGCTCTGGTGACACTGATTAAGGGTCCCAGGGCCTAGAAGAGTGACTGATGCAGAGTAGATACTGTATAAATAGTTGTTGAATGGGGGAAAAAACAAGTTTCTGGGCCTCTCTATCCATCCCTTTCTTTTATCTATTAAATGATGTTAAGACTGACCACCCGCGGATAGTTCTGAGCTCAGGAGTTCGAGACCAGCCTGAGCAAGAGCGAGACCTCATCTCTACCAAGAATGGAAGGAAATTGATTGGACAGCTAAAAATACATATAGCAAAAATTAGCCGGGCATGGTGGCACATGCCTGTAGTCCCAGCTACTTGGGAGGCTGAGGCAGTAGGATCGCTTGAGCCCAGGAGTTTGAGGTTACTGTGAGCTAGGCTGATGCCACGGCACTCGCCCCAGGCAAGAAAGTGAGACTCTGTCTCAAAAAAAAAAAAAAAAAAAAAGAAAACATGATTTAGTTAGTGCTTACAATTAGCCAGTTGTCACACCACATTTTCTTTTGCATTATATAGCATGTTATAGTCATTTAAATATACTGCTCTGAGACTATAGTTTTGGTCAAATATTACATATAAATGCTGATTTGAGGTTCACACATTCAAAAGATCAAAGAGGGTTATGCGGGTCTCTCCTGGCTTCAAAAAATGTAGATTATTCTATTGTAGAAAAATTGGAGACTTCGCCAGCATCTGAAGGAATTATACTGAATTGACCATGTAATGCAGAAAGTGATTATGTTGTCCGAAAGAATAACAGGTCCCCCCAATACACTTAATACACAGGAAATCCTACGAAGGTTCTTAGACATATCCATCCATAGATTTTAGATGGGTTTTCTGCCTGTGTTCCTAATACAAGCTGATACATTGTGGTTTGCCCAGTACAGTCTCTGTGGTTTACTCAAAGGAAGTGGTTCTTGCGGGTGAAGATCTGATCTTTTTGGAGATTGTTGGTGGCACATGCACTGTCAGCTTATTTCCTGTTTTATTGGCTGTTTGGGCAAGACCTTCTCAGGGCAAGTAATGCTGAAGGGTTATTTAACTATTTCGTAGTATCGGGTTAGGTGGCTATAATGATGTATATCTGCCTCTTAGGTGATATGAGGGTTAAATGAATGTTTATAAAGTGCTTTGAGATACTAAGATGAAAAGTACGGACATGTTCCTAATCATTTGCAGGTTATTGCTGTGTTCAGATATTGCTCACTTGAAGTAAAAACGTTCATATAGTAAATTGTTACTCTTTTGAAGTTGATTTCTGTAGCCATTCAAGTGGTGGTGTTTTTTTTAATCACCACAAGAATCATGGTTACAATTTTTTCTTTTTTCTCTTCTTTCAAAACTCCTATATAATTTTACTCTACATGGGTTAACTTAATGGAGTAGATACCTTATCTCCAGTACTCATTAAAGCTTGTTCACAAAACAGCACTTTAGAGCAAGCTTCTTTACCACTTTAACTGGCATACTAAAATAATGAAATTGAGAGAATTTCCTTTTGAGATCAGTAACTGCACCATCCATACGTAAAATCCTACATTTGCTTTGCTGAAAGCTGAAAGCGAGCAAACTGATGGAATTGCATGTCATAATGCCCCCCCCCTTTTTTGTATTTAGCCTTTGACATTTAAAAAAAATTAACGGTGAATATTTTGGGGGGAGAGGATTTCTTTAAAACTAAATTGTCAACTAATATTTGAGTTCCTCAATGGTAGGAGAATAGGTCTTATTCATTTTTAAGTATTTATTATTTGCTTTATTATATTTTTACTCTTTTTTAATACCAAAAAGCATAAAGAAGAAAAAAATGGCCCAAATGATCCAACCACCCAGCTATTGATGCGCGCGTGCTCTCTCTTTCCCTCCTTCCCTCTCTCCCCCCCCAAATCATACATAATGGTATAAAAAAGTATCTTACCCCTATCCCTTATAACCCATTAGTTCTCAGACCTTCTCTCAGAGGTAACCATAGTTAAATTTTTTTGATTTATCTTCCAAAACAATTTTTAAATATGCTAGCTTATAATTTTAATATTCCTTGCACCTACCCCATATTAGGTGTATCTGTCAGCTCTTGCTATGTTATACTCCATAATAACATCATCAGATTTCAGTGGCTTACAGCACTGGTTTATTTCTTCCTTACGTTACACTTTGTGAGCTGAGTTTGACTCTGCAGCATTGCTTCACATGTTTTATTTTGGAACCCTGGCTGGAGGAGCATCTCTTGTCTGGTATATGCCATTGTCATGGAAGAGGGAAAGAGCAAGAAAACTGATGGCAAACATGCAATGGCTTTTAAGGCTTTCACTCAGTCATGGTGTACAACATATCAGCTCACATATCATTGGCCAAAACAAGTCATATGGTCAAGCTCATTGTCAGTAGGATAGGGGTGTATACTCCCACAGGTGGCAGTGCATGTCAAATGATAATAGGAAAGACAAAGGGGAAGTTGAATAATTTGGAAGAGTAAATAGTCTATCACAGGAGGTGCTTATTAATAATTTAATAAATGCTTATTAAATGGATTGTTTTGAATTTGTAAAAGTTTTTTTTTTTAATGGAAAATTTAAAACATATGCAAAGTACAGACACTGGTAGGATGAACCTCCATGTTTCCATCATAAGCTTCAACAATTATCAATGTATGGACAATCTTGATTCATCTGTTTCCTTCCCCCACTCACCACCTCCACTGGATTATTTTGAAGCAGTTTCTGGATATCATAATTTTATGCATAAGTATTTCACTAAGTATCTTAAAAGATGAAGTCTGAAAGTGTGTTTTTTTTTTTATAGTAAAACATAATGTCTAATAGTTTGAGGTAAGGATACTAGGGACTACAGGTGTCAAGTAGGAGAGAATGTTCACAGCATGTCTCTAGAACTTGACAGCTAGAACTTGTTTTGATTTCATTTTGAGTATTTCTGGAGGAGGCTTACAACAGAATGTCACCTACTTTTCCAGCCTCTTCTTTCCTTTATTTTTTTATTTTTTTTTGTGTGTAAGTGTGTATAGCAGAAGCAGGTAATTAACCTTTGGAAAAAATAACATTGCAACAGATTTGATTTGTAGGAGGTTTCATTTCTCACTGAGCCTCTGTTGGAATGATGCCAATTGAAAGGAATCCCAGCTCTTAATGGCTCCCTGACTTCTGGGAGCTCTCAGTCGGTGATGTTATTTACTCTGGAGAAGAACATCAGAATCATTTATAAAAATCCTGTGTTCACTCATGCTATTTGTTGTGCAGAGAAAGGATCTATTATATCTTTATGACAGATCTAAGATGATATAAAAGTAAACAAATGAGTCTAATTTTCGTTTAGAAATCATTAGAGCCACTTTCAGCTGCTCAGGTTAGTCATCTTGAGGGCCTTAAAGGCTCTGTTTTGACTCAGGATGTCACGGATTGTATTAGCATTCGGTGTAATCAGTAAGTTTGTCATTTCCATGGTTGGGAGTATTAGGCATTGTTAGGGATCTAGGAGCATCAGTTTCACAAGGTATTCTTTTTGGGGAAGGGGTGTTAGGTAATAAACAGTGGTAAGCAAATTAAACTCTCTTCCTTTAGTTCGTAGATTGACAGGTGACAATGAGGTTGTCAAAGAGGATTTATGCAGTTTAGTGAATAAATAATTATATAAAATATGATGGCAAATTTTTAGTATAGTATCACTATCAAATTAATTTTATTTCCTTAACTGGCTTTTTTACACTGTGTATAGAGACACTTAAAGTAGTCTTTATAGCTTGATAGTCCAAATAGCTTTGTTTTTCTTTAATTACATTATATTGCTACTCTTACTTCAGAATCTTCGTAGGAACTACAGTAGAAAAATAGCTATCTCTTCAAAATTAAAAAAAAATGGCTATCATTGGCTTATAAATAAAATTATTTAATTTGAGTTTTTCTTGGCATTGAATTGATTGTTGATTGGGACAATATAGTCTATTTAAAATTTAAGTAAATACATTTTCCCCATGGAAAATAACTCTTTGACTTAGTTGTATTAGTTGTATTATTTTCCTATTGTTGTGTCATAGTTGAAAATATTAGTTTTCAGAGATAATAGTTTGTCATACAGGTTGAGCATTCCTCATCCAGAAGTCAGAATACTCCAGAATCCACAACTTTTTGGGCATCAATGTGCATCACAAATGGAGAATTCTACACATAAGTACTTAACACAAACTTTGTTTCATGCACAAAATTATTTAAAATATTGTATAAAATTACCTTCAGGCTATGTGTATAATGAGTATATGAAACATGAATAATTTTTTGTGTTTAGGCTTGGGCCCCATCCCCAAGATATCTCATTATGTATATGCAGGTATTTCAGAATCTGAAAAAACCCAAAATCCAAAATGCTTCTGGTTCCAAGCATTTTGGATAAGGGATACACACACAACCTGTACCTTTGTCGGGATAATGTACTTTGGTTGCAGTTTTCTAGTTACTGTATTTACCCAGAAGCCCGATGTGATTAGAATTCTTGAGACAGTGTGGTAAATTGGATGTGTTGCCTGGATGTGAACAGTAAAAAAAGAGAAGCTTCTCACAATGCAGTTATGTAATAGCTTCAAAGGATACAAGTACAAATTCTGTTTCCAAAAATAAGAATTAAGTCAAATATTATTTGGATAAATATTAGTAATTATATTGATTTTGATTCCCTTGGTAGACATTTTTTTTTTGAGACTATTTTTTTTGTCAGAGATAACAAGTAGCTTTTGAAGGAAAAGATACTTTAGCCCTTTTTGTGTGTGTGTGTGTGTGTGTGTATTTATTTATATTTTTTGCACTTGTAAGTGAGGAGCAGTAGAAGGGAACTGAAGGAGGATGATACAGAGAAAAAAGAGCCTGGGTTTGGTGTGTCAGACTTGTATTGACACTTAATAGCTGGGAGAGTTTAGGCAAATTTATCTTTCTGAATAGCAATTTATTTTTCTCATCTGTAAAAATGGGAATAATAATACATAATTTGCAGAGTTGTTGGGAAGATTAAATGAGAATGTATTTAAATATCTAGCACATAGTAAGAGGGGTCAGTTAGTTATAGTAGCTGCTGCTGTTAAAACCTCACAAATTAGCTAGGTTTTTCTAAAATTTTTATATGTGCTGGTAAAATGATTTTGAATTTATGTGTATAATATTTTCAGCTGCTGCTGAAGTTAGTTTTTTTGCTTTCTTTGCTGTGATAATATTCCTTATCTTTTTTATTTCAAATTATAGGCTATTTTTAGAATTAAGATGTGTGTGTTAGTGAGGAATAGATTTGAAAGAGACAGTTTTTCAGTTCAGACTGTGGAACAATAACATCCGTAGTCACAAAATGGGGAAGATATTTAGAATTGGCGGTAAACTTTTAACTCTGCCCTTGAGCACTCTGAATTTGTCCAGTTCTATATTTATCAACATTATTTCATTTATTTATTCAGTAAATATTGAATGGCTGCTCCATAGGTCACTGTCTTGGCAGTTATTTTGAGATCTTGCTACCTGCTGAATTATATTTAAAAATTAAGAAATTTGCCTAACAGTGATATTTATTGATCAGTGCTGAAGATTAACGTAAGAAGTTGTGTATTATGGGGAAATTGTGGTATGGAATCATACTTAATGATTAAATTGATCTTATTTTCCAAGTTAAAAAAATTAATGTGGCTACTTCTAATCACATACTGCCCTTTTGTTTTCCTTTTTATTTTATTTTTCAGTTAAATTATATTTTAGTGAGCTTCCTAGTCTGAAATGGAAAAGACATTGGTGTAAGTTAAAGTTTAAGAAACTTTAGATGTTTGTTGCTTTTGAGTAGAGGAAGTCACATTTTATGGATTAGGCATTGTTTTAGTCACTATTCGAAGAAGAGCCTCTCTGCTGATTATCAACCTCTTTGAAGAGAGCAACTGGTTAAGCCTACACTTTGTGCATCCAGTGAAAATGTGATAAGTATGGTGATGATTGGGTCAGGGAAGGACTCTGGAAACTACAATAGTTTGATTAGGAAGACAGTGTTTAAATCATGACTTGTTGCTCTAATATTTTAGACTTTGAAAGATGGCAGGATGTGATATAGGTAAAAATGAGCATTTAAAAAAATAGATGAAATTTAGTTCTATAAGGAAACTTGGGGTGTAGGAAAGGATCTTATATTTCTGTGCATGGTCTTTTTAAATCTCCGTAAATTAAATATTGCCCTTATTTTGTTTTGTTTTGTTTTATTTTTCGAGACAAGGTCTTGCTCTTTCATGCAGGCTGCAGTGCATTGGGAAGATCATAGCTCACTACAGCTTTGAACTCCTGTGTTATCCTCATTTTAAAACTGAGAAAAATGAGGCTCTGAGAGGTTCACTGAATTATTCAAGCTCACATAGTTTCATAACAGAAGAGTTGTTGGCATTATGACTCCAATGCCTTTTTTTTTCCGGAGTGGGGAAATACTGGTCTCAGTCCTGCCTATACTAACTGGCTGATCTAGATAAGTCAGTTGATCTATTGAATCAATTGGATGAAAGCCAGAAAGTGAATTTTGTCTTCAGCAACACCATTGAAGTGTTATCTTCAAATTATAATTTTATATCCTATTCTTTCTGCTCTTACTCACCTATTTACCTGTTTCCTTTCCCACATTTCTGACAAGAGGGATTTTTGTTTCATTTCCTCTAAAAAATGACTACATTATGTTTAGGTTTGTTATTCATCACTTTAAATATACACACATACGTAAAGTTAGACTTTTTTGATGTCTCATCTGTATTCCTATAAATCATTTTCTTTCCATCCTAATTATTTAAAAATTCTTCTAAGAAACTTAAGGGCTAAGTTATATATTTTCTGGTATTTATAAGAGCACAGTGCAGTAAGAAGTGACTCCCCAAAATTGTTATACTGAATATGTAAGGGGAAAAAAGGGCAGCAAATGCTTTCTAACAGTAGACAGTCATTCAGGCAAAAATAATGTAAGTAAACTGGGCTGCAGTTTTTTCTTAGCAAGAATTTATGTTTGTTTAAGTGTTAATGGAGATAATATTTTCTTCTGCCTTGTTACAGTAGTGATCTTTCCTTCTTTATCATTCAGTTTATATTTTCTACTATTTAAAGAAAAAAGCAATCCTATTTATTATAGCTGTAGATTCATCTTTTGAGCCTCAAAACATTGTTACTTTTAATTGTTATTTCTTCTTTGTAAGTGATCTTTTTTCTGTTACTGACTTTTCTGTGATGCGAATCATTTTAGCCTAGTCACTTTTTATGCTGTAACACGGAGAGAAAATTTGCTTAAGAGATATTTAGGTGTGTTATGTTTTAACCTCACCCAATTATTTTCTTACATTGTCTTAGTAACCCTGGAAAATCTAGAATAGAGGTAGGCAAATTGTTAATGGTTTAAAAAAGAAGCCCACAAACTAAATCTTTTATTGAATAAATTCTGTTCTAGGAGAGAAAGACTGGAGAATTGTAATTTGAGAATATTACTACGTTTAAGATTTGCAAAGAGGCTACATGCAAAAGGCATTGCTCTTCCAAACATTCTTATAGATGTAGAACTTTATAGCCCTTAGGGAGATCTACAGACATCCGCTATGCTGAGAGCTGGGAAGCTGCTTTTTCCCATGCTTGCAGCCTCCCTGTGGGGTAAAGGTCTGTGAGTTTTGCATAAATATTTACCATATCTCATTTTAGCTAACATTGCTTCCTCACACTGTTAGCAATGAGACCTTTGCTTATCCAGCTTGAAAAATTTACTGTTATCAATATGACTAATCTGGAGAATGTTCTGTCATCTTTGAGGGTTGATGAAGTTAAAAAGTTAGGTTGGAAAAAATAATGAGAGAATAAACAACCAATTCATAGTCAGTAAATAATTTGGTTATTATAGAAATATTTTCCCATGCTTATTTTTTATATTTTTTAAATGAAGTTTTTAGTACACAAACAGCATAATTCACTTTAGTCTTGTCGCTTTTGTGTATTTGTTTGTATGATAATAGTAGTAGTTTACATTTGTGTTCACTATACCTTTACAGCTGTTCCCTCATTTCGGAACAGTAATAACCAGCTTCCATATATAAAGCATCATTCTGGGTGCTTTATAGACATTATATTTAATATATATAGTAACTGTACAAGACAGATATTCCTGTTTTTACAGATGAGAAAAAACTTACATTCGAAGACATTCATTGGCTAGTTTAGTATTTCCCAGCTAGACTAATTTTGGAACCAGGTTTAAAATCTGGGTCTTTTGCCTTTTAGTTCATTGTATTTGACTGTATCCCAGTTGAGGTAGAAACTTTTTTTTAATGAAGTGAGAATTCAAACACAAATAGAAAGTATAAAATTCAAATGAGAAGATTCAGCCATTATTTATTTAGTCTCTTTTAATATAAATTACAGCAGTAACTTCTGTATTATGTTTTAGGGAACATCCAGGACACTTTAATAAGAGTGATTTTTTTGTTTTATGAGCCCTACATTCAGGCATTCAAAGCAAAAGGTAGAATGTAAAATGAAAGTAATGTGTAACCGTCAGACTTTGATATTGTTAGTAAAAAAAATCCAATTTAGTATTTAAACAGGTCTGATCTATTTTATTAGTTGAAAACAGTCCAGGTTTTGCAATTTCATATGATTCAGCCTGGGAGCAATCTATCAATATAACTGATCTTAGATCTTTCATTACTCGGAGAATTCTAATTTCAAATTTTTGTGTTTGTCTCTCTTATCTTCTACTGCTCTTCCTCCCCATACCCTTTTGCATGTACTCTTTGCCTTCATTGTCATCACTAGGCTTCTATCTCTAATGTCTTACCCCATCCAGGTCCTCTGCTTTTCCTCAACGTTTTATTTTTTCTGGTTGAATCCTTTTGCCATTCCCTGCAATTTTCTGACCTGTAGTAGATACCCAATAGGCTTCTTGGATTGCTTATTATTTTTCTTTAGAGTAGCCTAGCAAAAAATATTTCAAAGATGGTGCCATCTATTTTGACCTTTCTCACCTTTTCTTTACTAGGAGGGAATAACCCAACTATTAATCTCTTCATTCAAAATACATTTATTGAATAAAAATTATGTGCTAACTCTGTAACGTTTTATACGTATTATTTTACTTAATCCTCACAATGACCCTGTGAGGGTAATGGGTTTTATTATATAATCATTTATAAGTGAAGATACAGAAACTTAAAAAAGTTCAAGTAGCATGCCTAGTGAGTGGTAAAACTTAGGTTTTAGTCTGAATCTGTCTAACTTCCTTACCTACACTCTTAAACACTATGCTGTTTTGTCAGATATAGTCAGTAGGTAGGTACTATTGCTACTTTCTGGGAACTTTTAGTTTAATAGAAGGAGGGAGACAGCTGAGTGTACAGGATACAGGGAGGGCACAAAGGAGAAGAATTATTACTTTTTGGACAGATCAGAAACAACTCCATACAGACAAATACTTCTACTGAATCCTGGAAGGTTGGGATGTAGTTACCAGACAGGTGAGGGATTCAAGGACATTTCAGGTAAAAGGAACAATATGAATGAAGGCTTAGAGGTGAAATATTTTCTAGGAACTGCGTGTAGTTCAGTGTGGCTACAATATGGGAGTCGATGATGGGCTCGGCAGTTGGCAAAGTTGGAGCGATAGATGGTACCAGATTGTGGAGGGCCTTTTACGTCATTTTAAGGAGTTTGGGTTTTAACCTCAGGATTGTGGAGAGCCACTGAAGGCCTTCAGTCAGGAAGATAAGAAGCTCAGTGTTACATTATAGAAAGATCATTTAAGTGGCAGTGTGAAGAGTGAATTAGTCTTGAGAAGCAGTTTCAGGGGCAGAGAGACCAGTAAGGAGACATTTTTCAGTAATCCAGATGAAAAATGATGAAGTCCCAAATTGAAGTTGTAACAATACATTTAAAGGAGAAGAGACAAATAGAGTTATTAAGAAGATATTAAGAATACCAGTAGGATTAAAAGGTGGGTGGTGAAAATGTGGGCCTTTCTGGCTTGTGTGCTTGAGTGGATGTTGGTTCCATTCACCAAGATGGGGAATAAAAAATGGAGGAGGCAGGGTTTTGTTTTGTTATTTTTTTTTGGTTGACATATTAGATGGAGAATGGAGAAGAGAACAGATGTAGTAGGGGGTGGATTTAGTTTAAGGTATTATATTAGTTACCTATTCATTTTTTTTTTTTTTTTGAGACAGAGTCTCACTGTGTTGTCCCGGCTAGAGTGCTGTGGTGTCAGCCTAGCTCACAGCAACCTCAAACTCCTGGGCTCAAGTGATCCTCCTTCCTCAACCTCCCGAGAAGCTGGGACTACAGGCATGCGCCACCATGCCCGGCTAATTTTTTGTATATATTTTTAGTTGTCCAATTAACTTCTTTCTAATTTTTAGTAGAGACGGGGTCTTGCTCAGGCTGGTTTCGAATTCCTGAGCTCAAACAATCCGCCCGTCTCGGCCTCCCAGAGAGCTAGGATTACAGGCGTGAGCCACTGCGCCTGGCCCCTATTGATGTTAATAGATTATCCCCAAACAATAAACTTACACTATCCAGTACAGTAACCACAAGACAAATGTGGCTATTTGAATTTAAATTAGTTAAAATTAAATAAAATTGAAAATTCAGTTCCTCAGTCACGTTAGTCATTTCAAGTGTTCAGTAGCCATGTGTCTCTTGTGGTTACTGTACTGGTTGTTGATCATAGAACATTTTAATTATTGTGAAAAGTTCTTTTGAATGATGCTGCCAAACATTTCTTATTTCGTACAGTTTAGTATGATCAGGAATCTGGGAGCAACTTAGCCGGGTGGTTCTGATTCAGAGTTTCTCATGAGGTTGCGGTAAAGATACCTGCTACTAGAAGCAAGGACTTAGGTCATCTGAAGGCTCAACTGCAGCTGGCAGATTCACTTCCAAGGTGACTCACTCATGCCGGGCAAGTGAGTGCTGGTTAGGAGGCCTTTGGTTCCTCTGTTGGTAGGTGGCCCTCTCTATAGGGATGTTTGAGGGAGCTGGCTTTGCCCAGAGTGATTGTAGACAGAGAGGGAGATGGAAGTTGTAATAACTTTTGTAAGCTGATCTCAGAAGTCACACTCCATCATTTCTGTAATATTTTATTGGTTACACAGGTCAGCTCTGTTCACTGTGGGAACTATATAAGGGCATGCGTACCAGGATGCAAGAGTCATTGGGGGTCATTTTGGAGGCTACCCACCACAGATACTTCTGGAATATCCAAGTGCAAATGTCCAATGGGCAACTAGGTATGTAAGAGTGAAGTCTTGGCTACCGCTATTATAGTTGTGATGGTAGTTGAAGTAATTTGAATAGGAGAGATCAACAAGTATGAGGTTGCACCAGAAAGACAGTTAATATGATATCTTGGATCACATGTTTCGGGGGAGGACAGAAGTGCTCTAAAAGGCCACTGAGGAACAGTTACAGAGAAGTAGGAGAACCAGGAAAACAGACTATAAAGGAAACATGAAGGGATAAAAGTTGAAAGTAGAATGTAATTAATATTGCGAAGCAGTGAAGAGTAAAACTTAAGAGATTCATTCTTCCAAAAAGTATTTCCTGAATGCCTGTGCCGGGAACCAGAGAAAGATTCATAGATGAAAAAGACAAAGTCTCTAATAACACATAATACTGCCTGAGGAGACATGTTTGGGAAAGTTTCTTGAAGGAATGTAATATCATGATGTAGAGTCCCTTTAAAGGGTAACCAGGAATTGAGTTGGGTATGTTAGGGGTGTGTGAGGGGTGGTGGTGATATGGATACTATTAATAAAATGGACATTTTAGTTTATGTTATGTGTAGAATGTTGCTAGGTCATGAAGTTTGTGATGAGGGAAAGTGGTGAAAAAAGAGGCTAAGGTCCAATTAGAATGGTCTCGGATGCATGTTAAAGAACTTGCCTTTTTCCTGTAGACTGTTTCCAGTAATCAGATTATTTGGATACTACCTTAAGGATTTGCCATAGTCTTATAATCCCTGAACTATAAGTTACTTAATGTTTTTCTTTAAGTAACATTATTTTTTAAACTTTAAATCCACTTCCAAAGGAAACTTCATTTCATTATTATGAATAGAAAACCAGTAGTTTGCCACATATAAAAAGCACCAGAAAAAAATGCAAACTATTATTGAATTAAAAAACACAAACTATTATTAAATTTTAAAAATTAAGCATGAAATACAGCAGTGCATCCTTTGATTTGCAGAAATGCCTACCTGAAAATAAGTTCATTACTAAGAAGACTATTTTTGGTCAGTTAGCAATAAAGGGTTTTTTGTTTGGGTATTGTTTGATTTATAACTAAGATGTGGTTTAAGGTCATTAGGACATTTTTAACTTTTGATGTTAGCAAGCACCAAGAATTTCAACTCTCAAGTACTCATGCTTGGAAAGCGCATAATACAGTTAATGGTCAACTTTAGTCTACAAACACTAATAAAAATTAGGTCTTTTGTTCCAAGAAGCCATCTAAAGAAATCTGTAGAATCTGTTCTTCTGAATGTGTCAAGTTATTTATTAGACATCCATGACATGGAAAAAGGGGCTTCTTGTCTATTCTTTGCTGCCATCCAGTTTGGGAAAATTCTTGTGAAAATCATGAAATCTTTCAAGCATCTTTTATAATATTCAAAATATTTCCAGTTACTTTTTCAGAGGAATCCTTAGCAGTCCTTTCAGAGAGGGAAAAGAATCCAACTCACCTATGTACCTCATACTAAAAGAAGTTTTGCAGTTATCTTGTCCACTTTGTTTTGGACATGGAATACTTAAACTTGTCAGGATAAATTCAAGTTGTTCACATGAGCAGATATATTTGTTAAGATAGGCTTATTTGCAGAGCTTGTTTCAGTCATGCATATGATCTCACAAATTGAAGATTTCTTCCAGAAATACTTGAAATTCTTCCTGCAGCTCAAATGGTTGTGTGAAGAGTTTTCCACTCTTTCTGCCAAACTCTATATGTAGCTCCAATTTAGTTCAATGGGAAATACTTTTATAAGATTTTTAATAAATGGTTCTGAGCTATAATGGCTGACAAAAGGCATGTGAATAATAATGTAAGAAATGCTGCTAAAGTGCCAGGAAAGAGCATCATGCTCAAAATTAAAAGTTTTGAAGTATCTCAAGTCGGCTCAGTACATTTAAGGAGTGATTGCAGGAAGCATATGGTAAAGAAGTGGTTGGTCATTTAGGAATTCATAAAGTCCTATAACATCAAGGGAAGCTAAACACTGTCAGGTCTTAGAAGTGACCAATATATTTAGGAAAAAGAAGGAGGAGAAGCAATAGTTGATATCACTTAGCTAGCCTTAATTTAATAGACTCCATTTCCTCTTTAGAGCACAATGAGTTAAACGCTTATGTTAGTAGGCTATTTTGTAGTATGTTTTAATACTTCTACTCCTTCCAGTTGAATTGTATAATCTTAATCTGTTGTATTGGAATTAGGCATTTTAGTTAAATATTATGAAAACTGATGAAATAGCATAAAAAGAAAGTTATTTCTATGAAAACTGATTGTGTGCTTTGGAAACATGAGTAGACACTTGTCACTGAAGAAATGGCTGTCAAATTAGATGTTGATAAAAAATGATTATTAGCTAGTTGGAAAGTATAGATAGATTATTATGAGTGTCTTTAGTTTCTTGCTCCACTGTAAGGAAATTGAAACAGGAAATAAATCATAGCTGATAATATTTTAGTATAGTTTATACAAGAAAGGTAATGGGATGCTCCAGTCAACAGACCTTTACTTAAAGAAAAAGGCCTCGATCCTACATCTTAAAATTGGCAAATGTACATTTATATATTTTAAATTGAAATAACCTTTAAGGTATATATTAATAGTTTTTAATGATTTCCTGCTTTAACTGCTCTTTTCCATTAAGTGACCAACCACTGGTACCAATGGATTGGTTAAGACAGTTTTCACTGTGTGGGTCAAGGTGTGTCATGACTTTAGGAGATTTGAAGATAAACAGGAAATGCCTCCTTTTTGAGGCTGCTATAATGACCAGGTTACAGGTGTCTCGATTTGGTGCACCTGTTCTCAGGAATGTTTTACTTACATTTCATTTTTAATATTTTAAGATTTAATAATAGTTTACATTTTCCCCCTATTGTTGCCTTCTATTTGTGGCAAATAGTACTGGTTTTCTATTTATAATAGATAAGGTTTCCTTTGGAAATGAAAGTAATGTTACTTTTAAAGAAAAACATTAAGTAACTAATAGTTCAAGGCTTATGTGACTGTGGCTAATCATTAACATAGTATTATATTTTAAGTATGGGAAACAATAGCTAGCAGGATAAAGACAAGTTCCTTAACATGAACTCACTTCTTGGCCTTTGTCTAACTTTTCCAGCCTTATGTTTCACCACTTTCCCTTATCACAGACTTGATGTTGACCAAGTAGGGGCTGCCTTTTGTCAAAGAGAGACCCCCAAACCAGATTCAGAAGATGGATGGTAGGTAGTGGATTTGATAGCTCTGAGGACAGTGCTTTGGATGGAGGAATATCATGGAACTTATTTTTTCCAGCTTTATTGAACTTGGTTTTATTCACTTTTTTAAAAATTTTTTTTAAAGAAATGGGATCTCGTTAGGTTCCTCAGGCTGGAGTACAGTGACTGTCATAGGCACGATCATAGCACGCTGTGGCCTTGAACTTCTAGGCTCAAGTGATCTTCCTGCCTCAGCCTACTGAGTAGCTGGAACCACAGATGCATGCCACTACACCTGGCTCTTCTTCACTTTTTTGTTCCTAGTACCTGAAAGAAATAGGCACTCAATAAAAATTTGAATAGATGAATGAATGAACAAATAAATGTAAAGAGTTGTAGTGCCATAGCATAAGGCACTACATATATCTTGGGCACCAAGCAAAAATATTTCAGAAAAACCCCTGAGGTCATGCCATGTTGTGCTGGGAACTTCATTTTTTTTTTAATTGCAATTTAAACAAATAGTTAATGCTAGAGAGGGTTGTGGTAAAGCAGTGTATCTTATACTCTGCATTTGAGCATATAAATTGCTTTAAACTCTGTAGAAAATAATTTGACAATACAGCTCAAAAACTTAAGAAAAATTTAAACCTTTTGATCTAATAATGCCAATTTTGGTATATCTCAAGACATTAAGGAAATACAGGTTTAGCTGTCAATTTTTATACAAAAATGTCAACCACACCATTATTTTAGCAGGAGAAAGAGGAACCAATCTAAGTCTGGTGCCTCTGAAGAGGTAGCCATAGAAACTGTGATGACAAGGAGCTCCTAAGGGACTGCTGTTAATAAATTACCGTTGTTTGATAAAATATATGTTAGCATTAAAGGCATTTTTAAACCTTAATGGAGAAGTGTTCATGGTATGTGAAGAGGATGAGATAAAACTTCAATATAATGCCAGTTACGTTTTTAAAAACATACACACAATGCTTTAAAAAAAGACTTTTAGGACATGTTTAACAGTGTTTCTGGGTTGTGAGCTTATAGATCATTTTTGTTGTATTTTTTTTCTGTCTGAGCCCTAGCTAGGAATATTTTATTCTTTATACTTGTCTATATTTTCTAGGCTTTCAACAATGAATATATATATTGCTTTTATATTGAGAGACTTTTTTGTTTTTAAGTGAATGCTGTATTTAGTTTTTATTTGATCTTTATTTTAATGAAAAGGTAGCTATAGTAGTAACCTGACAGATAATTGGAGGGAAGTAATTCTTGAGACTAGGTGTGCAGATGGACAACTGTAATGGGAAGTATCACCACTAGGGCAGTGGTGACAGGATTGGAGAGGACTGTGGTGACCACTAAGACATAGAAATAAAGGAAGAAGAGGGATCTAGGATGACTCCCAAGTTTCTGGATGTTTAATATAAATGTAATGAATCTGAGATGAAAGTTGGGCTTTAAAAAATTCCTATTTGGGGAAAATTTAAATTTAGTGAAGTCATTGTCAACTTTAAGTTCCTCTTTCCTTATACTTCAATTCTTTAAATCCTATATGTCATCAGAGATTCTGTTTTTATTTTGTTAAGGTTAGGAAGAATAAATAGATGACATGACCATGAAGGTATTGTTTCTGATGTCTATCTCCTTATGGATGCCAGTTGGGTGGACCTGGTTATCTTCATAAGTATTAGCTGGCTCACCAATTTATATACACCTCTCCTGAAGCAATAAGCTTGGTTGAAAAAGGCCCCTCCCAAGTAGGGAAGGATAATTTTTAGGTCAAATTATAGAAATTACATGTATCTCTGGTAGCACTTTCAACAACAAAATAAATAGGCAGGAAAAATGATCCTGGCAATTACTCCTTCATTAAGACTCTGGAGAAAGGTTCAATTTAAACCAGAAAACAATACTAAAGGGATCTTTTTTGAGGACTCAAAGTTTAATTTAAATTTAGATACATTATTTGCTTTAGGAGAGTTACTTTAAATTCATGCCATGCTGTGGGCAATAAAATAATACAGTGAATGCTCCGTTGTTGCTGTTCAAATATGGAGTTCCTTATTTTTCCATGAAAGTATTGGCTGATCTCCTTTTTCTGGCTATGAACAATAGGTAAAGTAATATGACCACTGTCTGACCCCAAAAACCTGACTCAAGTTTCTTAATTCTAAACTTGCCCATCTTTCCCTCTCCAAGGTCACATGATAACATACTTCTATCCAACATAGGTGGATAGAAATAAATAGAAAGGAAAATATATTTTACCAGTCACTACTACGCTGTGACAAAGTAGAGTTGAGTAGTTTTAAGAAGCTTAATTGCTGTCCAACAGTCTTATTGTATCTGATTCTTTTGGTGCTTACTTACACAAGTAGGGACCACACAGCATGGGAAGGAAAGAGAATCTGTGATTCTGCTGTTCACATCTCAGAACTGCTGTGACATGTGAATAGCTGTTAAACCTTTCCTGTAATTTTTGGAAAAATTTGCTAATGGGAGTTTTCTCAATGATCATAGAATAGCATAAAAAATATTTTTTTTAGATGCTTGTTTAGATGCTATTTAGAGTCTTTGAATAATAAAAGTCTGTTAGAGTATTTTTTTAGCAGTAAAATAAGACCCATAGATTCCATTGTGGAATAGAGAAGAAAACTTACATGGAATTTAAGATAGCATTCTTATATTTGAGTAGCTTTTTATTAAAGGAAATCAGCATTTGTTTATTATCTGGTATATTCTAAGTACTGGGCTGTGCGCTTACCTCATTTAATCCTGACAACATTCCTGTAAAGCAAGTATTTAGTTTAATCACTTGCGAGGAAATTGAGGTTCACTGAATTTCAGTAAGCTGCTCAGATCATACAAACTACTGAATGGTTGTCCCAGGTTTTTACCTTAATCTGACCAGTACCAAAACCCATTCTTTTCTAAACATGTTTCCCTTTTAGAAAGGTTTTGTAAGTAAGTGTCACCTGACCCTTAAATTCTTCTCGTTTGACAGTATTTATATTATAGGTGGTCATTCTTTAAACCGCTGAAAAACAATTGGTTTTGTCCTTAGTGTCTAGCTGTCTCCATAGCAACATCATCTTATATCGTGACTAATGACTAAAGTAGTATTTGGTAAAATCTTTTGTTTTTAATTGAAAACTTGTAATAAATTTCAGAGAGAAAGGAGAGCTGTTTCAGAGCTGGTGCTTATTGGTAAGTTTTAGAGAATTAAGCCAGTGAAGTAGTGCTATAAGCCATTTAAACATTATATTTATCATTTTCTAGAGATTAATTGGAGTGATGCAGTTTCAATGGCAGTAGTTTATTCTGGGGATATACAAGAATGTTTTATACTTTAAGCTAATTAATTCTAAATTTAAAAAAGAAAAAAACCACAAAAGCTGTGCTTTCTGGGTGTTGTTAAACAGAAATCTCAATTTCACTACAACATCTAAGTTTTCTTTTTCCCCTCATTTTATTTCATTGTGAAATATGGCAAGTAGAAGACAAAAAAGAAAATAATATGATGAACATCCATGTATTCACCAACTAGCATCATCTTTTTGTGGGGAGAGGCGAAGGAATAAAAATTACAGATAAAAGTTCAGGCTTTCCTTGGTACTTTTCTCTGATCTTAATCTCTTCTCTCCCTCTCCAGAAGTAAACAATATGTTAAATTTGATGTTTATTGTTTGCGTGCATGTTTTCATAGTTTGGCCACATAGTTATGCATCTATAAACATTACAGACTTTTTAGCACATTTTTAAACTTTATAAAATTTGAATTCATGTTTTATATATTCTCTAACTTGTTTTATTAACAAAATATTAAGGTATCTACAAATATTACTAATTATAAGTATTACTAATTATTAATAATATTAATGAAATATTTCAAATATGGTATGAGGTAGGGATTGAGCTTTATTTTTCCATGTGGATAATCAGCTGTCTTGCCCCATTCATTGTACAGTCCATTTTTTCCCTATTGATTTGCAATGCCATCTTTGTCATAGAGGTGTTTCCATAATTTATGTGTTTTTTTCTGACCTTTCGATGCCACTGGTTTGGCTGTTTCTATGTCAACACCAAACTGTTGAAGTTACTTCAACTCCATAAGCATAGTAAATCTCCTTACCTAGTTTTTCTTCTTCAAAATTTTCATTGCTATTCTTGGCATTTTCTTTTTCCATGTGGATGTATTTCTTCTTTTGTTAAAAATAAACCTAATTTTACTACCATTAAATTAAAATATTGTTTACATGAGTTTTAAGACAATGCTGGGGACAGTGTCTGTTACAGCAGTTTCATAAGTGAAAGAGCAATTTTTTAAGGCTTTTCTAATGATTGTTAGTAAAAACCTGAGGGGATAACATAAAATGGGTCTCCAACCTATACTGAGTTGTGTAATTATTTCATTATAGCTTACAGTGTAATAATAATAGAAATAAAGCACACAATAAATATAATGCACTTGAATCATCTCAAAACCATCCCTCCCTTCCCCAGTCTGTGGAAAAATTGTCTTCCATAAAAGTGGTCCCTGGTGCCAAAAAGGTTGGGGACTGCTGACGTAAAGTGTCACTCACCAAAACTGATTATTTGGGAAAACTAAGCTAATGTTACTTAGATAGCTTATGATCTAATATGTAAGGCACTAACTTAGATTATAACCTAGAGCAATGATGCTTTAAACATTTTTAAGTTAATGAAGATGAACTTTTAAATATTAGAATTTTTGTGAAACCCTTAAGGCCACTAAAACTTTCGAGGGAACATTAGATAAGTAACAGTAACTACAAGGTAACCACTACTACAGTAAAAATGCCTTATAGTTATGTATTAGCCCACAGCTATCTCTATTTTGCTAGTCACTTGTAGCACTACAATCTGAGTTTGGGTAGAACTGTTTACTCTCTGATCTGCTCTGATCATGTTTTCTTTTGTATTCAGGAACCAAAATATTTATATGTTCTAATAGATATACCATCTTTAACATTGGCTTGAAATTATTTAATGCTTCTGACTTGTAGTTGTTCATGCTTCACTACACACTGTGTCATATACTGGCCCAGTATAAAGTTCTTTTTGACAGAGCTTTCTACCAATGTGTTTTTAATCAGTTTACTTTGCAGGATTCAGGTCTGCTCTCAGACACATCTAGACAAGTGACCAGTGGAGTATAGGAATGCTTTCTTGGTTAACACTCTTTGAAAGATTTATTTATGGAAGACTGAAGCTTATTTTTTAGATGGTAAGACAGGTGCTCAATTTTTATGGGGCTCTTTCCCACAAAATTTTCCAACTTTTTATAGTAATGAGATAGGATTTGCCGTCAGATAGGCCTGAGTTCAGATCCTGGCTCTACCATTTGTTAACTGAGTTACCTTAAAAAAGTTACATAGCCTCTCTAACTTAGCTTTTGTCTCTTTATCTTCAATATGTCCTATAATATCTACTTCTTGGGATTTTGAATGATAGTTTAAGTTATCAAATTGTAGCTTGTTGGTAATTTTTTGTTTAAGGGTGATCTAGCTAAGGGAGCTACCCTTAGAATTAAAAGTAAATGCAGACAAAAAAAGCTATTCAAGATTAATCTAGTCTCAAACAAGATTTTTTCCTGAGTTGTTTTTTTTTTAAAGTCTGACAATATTTTAAAATAACTGTTATGTAAAATTTTAACACATTGCCACACTAGAAAAAAAATTTTTTTCCTTGGGGGCACAGTATTTTATTACGAAAATAGAATAAAAACTTCAAAAACAAAACGATTCTAATTTAATGAAAAATTTGTTATTGACTTCTATTCATTTAACCCACATTTTTAGAATTAAATTGTCAATATTAATTGTAACAGTAAGAACATTAACATGTTAGATTTTCACGAACCAACTGCAGAATTTTGCCCAGATTTTGCTTCACGAGGCCCTGGACTCAAAACCAGCGTGAGTTAACTACAACTCACATGACAGTTAATTTGTTAAACATACATAAAAACTAGAATAACGTAATGAACCGTCACTAGCCTGTTACCAGCTTCACTTTAGATTAATCTTTTTCACCCATACAAGATAAAAAGTGACAAGTTCCCTCCTCTCTCCCGTTTGTCTAATCTGATTTACCAGAGGTAGCCACTATTAAGTTTCTTTACACAAATGAAATGACCCCATAGGTACTGTTTTGTAATTTGAAAGTTTCATTTAGCGGTATACTTTTTAAATACTTTATTTCTCTGTGAGTACCTATGCTCTGTGGCTATGCAATTGTATAGCTATATAGTAATTTATTTAACTAGTAGAATAATGATGGGTGGTAGGACTTTGGGGTTTTTCCCTCCGTATTCTCTTCATTGAGCAATTACTATTTTGATAATGGTGGCAATTAAAAAAAGTACTTAGAGAAAATAAATAAAATATGAACAAATGTATTTTTAGGGATACACATAGCTGAATGTCTTCATTGTACTTCCTTTAAGTATAATCTGGTGGCTCTCATTAACTAGTTCCTTCATGGTTCTTCCTGCATGTCCTATGATCATTTCAGATTGCAACCATTGTTAAATGTAGGTATGTTTTTTTCTCATAAAAAGGAATTGCCTGGTTAGAACTTTCAAAGAAAAAGTCTACAGTTGCATTGCTGGGGGTATTTTATCCTTGCATAGGGAGGAAACATTCCTTTCTTTTGATTTCTTGACCTATAAAGAGTAGGTACTTCTAGAAATATGGTTGGATTGCTGTATATGGCTCAATGTGTGTGTGAACATTATTGCACTTGCTAGAAACAGCTTCATTGAGCTACTAAACATCTTTAGCTGATTTTTCTGCTTGGTTTACAAAGCTAAGAATCAATTTCCTCTTGAATGGAAGGCCTTATGTTAGCTAAATATGGATTTTAAATATGTTTTATGACAAAGGTGGTTTTCCTCTAATGCAGTGTAGTGCAAATTAACTTCCAATATGTAAAATTGACCTAGTGAACTTTAGTGTAATGATCTCAATCCTCATGTAAATGCAAACTTGGAAAAAAGTATTTCTTAAAACTTATTTCTTTTTAAATTGCAAAAAATAATATGATAGTTATAGCAAAGAATATGCTTTTAAAACTAACTGATTACATTCAGTCATGCATATCAGTGATTCAAATCACTAACACAGTTCTATTAAGTTAAATTCACCACATCACATACAGATACTCTCTACTTTGAAATTTCAAAAATTTTTGGTTGTCAACTCGCGGTTTAAAAGGGCACGCTAATAATTTGCTTGTACCCACCACATCTTTTTCAGATATGTCAAAGAAATGAAGGAGATGGTATTTCACTTTAGTTTCTCAGTCAAGATTAAGAATGAAAAGATAAATGGCCTGAATAGCTAAGAGAATACTTAATTTAAACTCAAGCATGCTCAGACTGACCCTGTCTCTTTCTGACCTTCCTCTCCTATAGTTAGCCACTGTATGTCTCAGATTTTAAGCAAAGTTAGTATTTTCATCATGGAAACTGTGAACACCATTAACAATTGGTTTTACTTTGAAACTTATATAGCAAACACCAAAGAGTGAATTGTTGCTATAATCCATGGGAGTCTTGAAATTGACGTCAAAACACCAGTACAGCTGTATAAGCAGTGGGAAGAGTATTTTTAACGTCTTTTTAACCTTTCTTTTTATGCTTTCCTTTTTTCCATTAAGTAGTTAAAAGCTTTATCATATTTTATACCAAAGTTGTAATGATATTCTTAAAATAACACCTATACAAGTATTTTCTTGATTCCTTTCCCCTTTACAACTTTCCTTTGCCTGTAGTGTTCTAAGTTCTGATGAGATGAGCTTTTTTTTTTTTTTTAAAAAAAAGGTTTGTTTTTTAGAACAGGATTAGTGTTACAGAAAAACTAAAAAGCTGGAGAGGAACATATACCCTATATTCACACTCAGATTCCCTTATTATAATAACATATTATGGTACATTTGTTACAGTTAATGAACCAGCATTAACATTAATATTAACTGAAGTCTGTAGCTTATTCAGACTTCTTTAGTTTTTACCTATTGCTGTTTTTCTGTTCTAGGTTACCACATTGTATTTAGTTGTCATGTCTCTTTAGACACCTTTTGGCTGTGATATTAATAGTTTCTCAGACTTTCTTTGTTTTTGATAGTCTCGACAGTTCAGAGTAATACTGGTCAGGTTTATTGTAGGGTGCTCCTGTATTGGAATTTGATGTTTTTCTTATGATTAGACGGAGTTATGGGTGGTTGGAAGGAAGATCACAGAGGTAAAGAGTCGTCTTCATCATCTCAAACCAAGGGTACGTACTGTCAGCATGATCTGTGATTATTGATGATGGCCTCTATCACCTGGCTAAAGTAGTGTTTATCAAGTTTCTCCCCTGTAAAGTATTAGAGTATTCTGCTGGGAATATTTTAGTGAGGTGAATTGCTCTGGTAATTGCTGAGGCTTTAGGTATTGAGGTAAGTCATCATATTTGATATACCTCTCATTGAAATATTAAATATTTTTACAAATACCAGAGCTGAGAATTAAATTTTCAAAAAGTTCAGCCTTTCAGTTTTTTTGAAATGAAGGTTTGTTTTCCTGTGGAATTCTAGATTTTATTTATCTAAAAGAACAAGTCAGGTTTTAATATTTTAAGTAGGAAGTTAAAGAAGCTGGTCGATTTATCAACTACTTAAATTCTAGACACTTACTCCCTTTATTTTATATCTTAAAAAATAAGCTTTATTTGAGATACAGTTTACATGTAATAAAATTCATTCATTTTAAGTGTACTTTGATGGGATTTTACAAGTGTGTATACTTTTTAACCACCACCACCACCGTAATTAAGATATATAACATTTCTGTCACCCTGAAAGTTCTCTCTTGCACTTTTTCATTCAGTGCCCTGCAACCACTAATCTGCTTTCTGTCACAATAGTTTTGCCTTTTCTACTTCATGTAAAAGAAATCACGTATAGTGTGTAATCTTTTTGTGTCTGTCTGCTCTTTCATTAGACCTACTATTTTTCAGATTCATCCAAATTGCTGCATATAGTGGTAGTTTGTTCCTTTTTCTTACCATATAGTATTCCATTGTGTGAATAACTGATTTGTTTATTCATTGACCTGTTGATTTGGATTGTTTTGGCTGTTTTGAATAAATCTGAACATTTGCCTTTGTGTTTTTATATGGCATACATTTTCATTTCTCTTTGAAGCTATAGACTTTAGTTAATGTGGCTGGCTCATTAACTGTAACAAATGTACCATAATATAATATGTTAATATTATATTGGGGAATCCGAATGTGAATATGGGGTATGTGTTCCTCTCCAGCTTCTCAAGGTAAACACCATGAAGTAGGAGTGCTGAGTTGTATGGGAGGTATATGATTAGCTTTTTAAGAAATTGCCAAATTGTTTTCTATAGAACTTCTGTCATTTTATATTCCTACCAGCAACGTAGCAACGTTGAAGAGTTTCAGTTACTCTACATCTTCAACATTTGGTATTATCAGTCTTTTTAATTTTATTCATTGTAGTGAGTGTGAATGGCATCTCTTTGTATTTTTTTAATGACTAATGATGTTGAGGACTTTGCATGTGCTTGTTTTTTCTTTTGTGACGTATCTGTTCAAATCTTTTAAAAGTTGGTTTGTTGTCTTATTATTGAGATGTAAGATAGAAGTCCTTTATCAGGTATATGGTTTGAAAATTTTTCTCCCAGTTTGTGGATTGTATTTTTATTCTTTAAGAATGTCTTTTAAACAACAGAAGTTATTAATTTTGATGAAGTTTAATATCAACTTTTTCTCTTATGTTCATGCTTTTTGGATTCTATCTAAAAAATTTGACCTAACCCAAGGTTGCAAAAATTTTTTCTTAACTTTTTCTAGAAGTTTTATAGTTTAGCTCTTATGTTTAGGCCTATGATGATTCATATCAAGTTAACATTTGTATATGGTGTGAGGTAAGGATTAAGGTTTGTGTATGTGTTTGTTTTGGCATGTGTTCCAGCAGCATTTGTAGAAAAGGCTATCCTTTTCCCATTGAATTACTTTGGCATCTTTGTTAAAAACTCAATAAACCATCTTTGCATAGTTCTATTTGTGAGCTTTCTACTATGTTCTGTTGATCAAGATGCCTATCCTTATGTCTTGATTACCTTAGCTTTATCTTAAATTTTGAAATAAGGTAATATAAGTCCTCCAACTTGGTTGTTTTCTTAAAAATTGTTTTGGCTCTTCTAGATCTTTGCATTTCCATATGAATTTTAAAGTCAGTGTGTCAATTTCTATTTAAAGAAAACCTGCTGGGATTTTAATTATGATTGTGATTATGATTGTGTTGAATCTAGATCAGGTTGGGGAGAATCGATATCTTAAATTGAGTGTCCCAATTCCTGGGCATAGTATCTTTCTCCATTTAAGTGATCTTTAATTTCTCTAAAAAGGTTTTAGAGTTTTTAAGTGTGCAAGTCTTGCACATTCATATTTTTTGATGTTATTGTAAATAGTATTTAAAAGTAATTTTTAATTGTTTATTACTAATATATAGAAATACAATTGATTTTTGTGTGTTGATCTTGTATACTGTTTTCTTGCTAAATTTATGTAATGGTTCTACTTTTTTTAATAGACCCCTTTGGAGTTTTTATGTTGATGATTTTTTTTTATATATATAACGTCATCTATTTATTAAAGGCAATTTCACTTCTTTTCAATCTGTAAGCATTTGATACATTTATTTTAGTTGTCTTACTCATTTTGCTATAATGTTAAAAGAAGTGGTAAAAGCTGACATCTAGACATCCTTGCCTTGTTCTTGATCTTATGGGAAAATATTCAGTATTTTATCATTGAATATAGTGTTAGGTGTTTGTTTTTGTCGATGCCCTTTATCACTTTACCATCTATTCCTAGTTTGTGAGAAATTTTTATAATTAACAGGTATTAAATTTTGGCAAATGCGATTTCTGCATCTATTGAGATGATCATATGGCTTTTCATTTTTAAACTAATGATGTGAATTATATTGAATTTTGAATGTTGAACCATCCTTGCTTTCTTAGGAGAAATCCCATTTGGTCGTTATATATTATTCTTATAAATTGATGAATTTTGTTTGCTCATATTTTGATGAAGATTTTTACATCCATGTTCATGAGGAATATTGATGTTTAGTTTTCTTGTATATCATTGTCTCATTTTGATAACGGTAATGTTGGCTTCAAAAAATTATTTGGGAAATGTCATCTGTTTTCAGTTTCATCTGTCATGTGTAGAATTGTTATCTCTTCCTTTAAATGCTTGTGAAGAGATAACAATGAAGTCATCTGAGTGTGGAGTTTTCTTTGTGGCAATGTTTTTTTTTTTTTTTTGAGACAGAGCCTCACTCTTTCGCCCATGTTAGAGTGCCGTGGTGTCAGCCTAGCTTGCAGCAACCTCAAACTCCTGGACTCAAGCCATCCTTCTGCCTCAGCCTCTCGAGTAGCTGGGACTACAAGCATATGCCACCATGCCTGGCTAATTTTTTCTATATATTTTTAGTTGTCCAGCCAGTTCCTTTCTATTTTTAGTAGAGATGGGGTCTCGCTCTTGCTCAGGCTGGTCTCGAACTCCTGAGCTCAAATGATCCTCCCGCCTCGGCCTCCCAGAGTGCTAGGATTACAGACATGAGCCACTGTGCCATGGCAATGTTTTTAACTAGCAATTAGATTCACTGTCCCTTGAGAGCAACCACTATTCTGACTTATAGCACCGTAGACTAATTAATTATTCCATAAACTTTTTATTTTGGAATAATTTTTCATTTACAGAGAAGCTGCAAAGATAATACAGAGAGTTCCCCAGTAACCCCACCTAGTTTTCCTTATTGTTAACATCTTACATTACTGTGGTTCCTCTGTCAAAACTAAGAAACTGACAGTGATACATTACTATTAACTGAACTCCAGACTTCTATTTGGATTTCAGCGGCTTTCCCATTAGAAGCCTCTTTCTGTTCTGGGATCAAATCCAGGATACCACATTTCATTGTTTTTATGTTTCCCTGGTCTCTTCTGGTTTGTGGCAGTTTCTTAGTGTTTCCTTGTTTTTCAAGACCATGCCAGCCTTGAGGAGTACTGGCCAGGTAGTTTTTACAATGTCCCCTAGTCTGTGTTTGCTACTATTTCTCAGTATTAGACTGAGGTTGTGCATTTTCGGAAAGAATCCCATAGAGGTGATATGCCCTTTTAATCTCATCATATCAAGAGTACATCATAGCCTCATGATTATCACTGGTGATGTTAACCATGACCACTTGGTTAAGGTAGTGTTTGCCAGGTTTCTTCACTTGAAAGTTATTCTTTTTCTCTTTCCATACTTTATTCTTTAGAGGCAAGTCATTAAGTCCAACCAACAGTGGGAAGGGGGAAATATCCACATATATGATTTGAAATTCTTTTGTAAGGAAGATTTGTGTCTTTCTCTCCCTTTATTTATTCAGTCATTTATATCAACACGGACTTATGTACATTTATTAATATTTTATACTTCGAGTTCTAGTCTAATACTATGTTTCTATTTTGTTGCTTACATTGTTCCAACACTGACTATTGGGAAGGTTTTCAGATTGGTGCTTGAGTCCTTTTCACATGCCCCTATCCTTTTGTTTTTTTGAGCACTTCCTTATCTTGTGATACTACAAGATGCTCCAGGCTTATCTTATATTTTCTTTGCCCCATCTGTAGAATCAGCCATTTCTCTAAGGAACTATAGTTCCTTTAATTGAGGAATGGTATTTAGAAACCAAAATGTAGGTGCTAGGTGTACTCATTGCTGTTGGGGTGCTATTGCTTTTAGGCCAAAGATGCCACGAGACCCAGCAAATTTTTCTATTTTTAGTAAAGACAGGGTGTCACTCTTGCTCGTGTATACACACACTAACCCATATATATACACACATCTATAATTGTTTCTGTATTTATCCATTTCTATGTATATTTATTAAGTTAAGCATGAGTTCATAGTGATATCTCTGGTTATAATCCAGTACTACAGGGTTCACTCTGGTGTTCCTTTCTTGTTTATTTATGACTTTCCTGTTTGACAGTGAGAATCCTGGTTCCAGCCTCCCATTATCCATTTACTTATTTGTTCAACCCAAGTACACATAAAAAGCAGTTTTAGAATTGTTACCCCATATCCTGAGAAATTTTTCAACTGAAGTGCAGTATTGTACAGTTTCTGATGTCATCAGCCTTACAGTTTCCAGTCAAAACACCATTTTCCAAAGTTAGTTTGGTCAGCTCCTTTTTTACCACGCCTTCAGTGCAGTTATGTCATATGTTTATCATTTGTTACAATCCACACTTGATCTTGGGACCTTCTGACGTTCTGGTTGATTTTGTTGTTTGGTTAGCATTCATTGAAGTTCACTCTTTGTAGTGGGCAGTTTTGTAGGTTCAGACAAATGCATAGAGTCATATATTCACCACTCTAATATACAGAACAGATCCTGTACCCTAAATCTTCCCCTTGTTCACCTGTACATCCCTTTTCTAGTCAGCTATTCTCCCCTCCTCCAGTCCCTAGAAACTACTAACCTGTTTTCTTTTTTGAGGGGGGAGGATAAGAGTCTCTGTCTCCGCAGTTAGAATGCAGTGGTGTCACCATAGCTCACTGCAACATCAAACTCCTGGGCTTGAATGATCCTCCTGCCTCAGCCTCCCGAACAGCTGGGGCTATAGGTGTGTGCCACCACACCCAGCTAACTTTTCTATTTTTAGTAGAGACGGGATCTCACACTTGCTCAGGCTGGTTTTGAACTCCTGAACTCCATCATTCCTCCCACCTCAGCCTCCCAGAGTGCTAGGATTACAGGCTTGAGCCATCATGCCCAGCCTGTTTTCTGTCTTTATACTTCTGCATTTTCCAGAGTGTCATATCAATGGAATGATACAATCTTTGGATTTTTCATCTGGCTTCTTTCACGTAGTAAAATACACTTAAGATTCATCCATGTTATGTGAATTAATAGTTCATTCTTTTTAAATCGTTGAGTAGTATTCCATTGTGTAGATGAATCATAGTTTGTTTTTCCATTCCCCCATTAAAGGGCATCTTAGTTGTTTTCAGTTTTTAGCAATTATGAGTCAAGCAGCTGCAAATGTCCATGGGCAGGTTTTTGTGTGAATATAAGTTTTCAAATCATTTGAGTAAATACCTAAGAGTACAATTGCAGGTTTTATGCTTAGTCTGTGTTTAACTTTTGATTGCTTTTGTTCTTTATATGGAATCATGCAGTATGTGCTCTTTTTAAAAAATCCAGCTCCTTTCTCCTGAATTGCTTGTGACATTTATTTGCTGTGAGTGGTCATAATTTAGTCTCATTGTTGATTAACATGTGTGAATATACTACAGGTTTTTTTTATCCTTTCTACTGCAGTTGGACATTTAGGTAGTTTATAATTTGGAACTATTAGTAATAATGCTTTTTAGGCATATTCATGGACACATCTTTCTGTAAACAAATATATACATTTCTGCCTAGGTGTGGAGTTGCTGGATCTGCTTTAGTTGATACTGTCAAACAATTTTCTAGAGTGATTGTACCAATTTCATTCTCACCAGCAGTGTGTGGGGTTTCCAGGTGCTCCTTATCTTCATGAGTACTGTTATATATTTATTCTTTCTTTCTCTTGCTGTGGTTTTAATTTACATTTCCCTGAAGTTGAGCACCTTTTTATATGTGTATTGGATATTCAGGAAATTGAGAAAACTATAAACTTTTTTCAGGGCTCTGAAAGCATTGGGGTTGGGGAGAAGGAGTGGTTTCCATTAGAAAAGGCAGCGAGGAAAAAAGTGTCTTTGGGAGAGAGCCAAATTTTAGCTAAGGCAAGGAGGTTGAAGTGCATTCTGTGAAGAAGTTGAGATTGTAGTGGTGTTTGGTTGATTGGTTATAGAAAGGGAGTCCTAGCGTGTACGTGAAAAAGTTTGGTAGAGAGGGGAGCAGTGGGAGATTTTGTTAGAAGAGAAGTATGATTAATAGATGACTAAAGTTTTGTTTGGTGACCTAGGATGATGGAAATGTTGAGACATGAAATTAGTTGGCTTCAAGTTGTAAATTGTCAAGTGGTGTGAAATTGCTTCATCAGTATAGGCCAACTCAGACTTTGACCTATGAGGAGCTTCATGATTCTTAGGATACATGGGCTGGTCAGGAAGTGCCAAGCATCAGGAAAACATGAGATTCCAATATAGTAGGAACAAGTCTAATGATACGAGTAGTCAGGAGTACAGTCTGACTTGTTTTTAGCAAATCTAAGTTATTTTCATTAATCACTACTTCTTTATTAAGTACTTAAAAACCATTGGTTCTGTAAATTTGTTCTTTAATATTGCATTGAAGTCATTAGTCTGTAGTTTAAAAGATCTCTAAAATCTTTTATATACATACATTTTTTTGCAAACCACATTTGCCAATACGTGTGTTCCTTGGAAGCTGATTCTTCCTAGATCACTAATTGTGATTCTGAGGTTCTGTGGATTCCTTCATAAATTCACAGAACCCTGGGCTATAATTTATGTGGGTAAAATGATTACTGGGATTTAACTTAAAATTATTAGTAGATATATTCAGATGTTTTAAGGAAAATGTTTTATAAAACAAAGAACATGTTTTTCATTCTTTACTAATATATTGATCCCAGAAATTAGGTGCATGCAAATTGCCAAGTTGGGTTGATGCTTCAGAAAAGGAAAGTAGAGGCTGAGTCTCCTCAGTATGGCAATGCATTTGTTAGAGAACAGTGTTTGAGGCAAATTACTGTTTTAGCAAAATTACATGGCTTCTAAGGATTAGATAGAATGAGTGTGTCTCCTGTCCTTCTTTCTGCTGTAAATGGCAAGGAGGCTAGTTAACAAAATGCCAGACATCATCATGCCTGGGGCATAGTTAGAGACCTGGGAAGATTTACAATAATCAAACACAAACAGACAGAGTAGCATGAAGAAATTTCAATCCTCCCTGCCTTGCTCACAAACTTAATTAGGCTTATTGGGGCAGAAAATATTTTTCGTCTCCCTCATTTTTTATGTTTCTCCTCCACTCCCACCTCCTGTCCCAGATTCTTTCTGAAGGGATAATACTACCAATAAAAGGAGACCTTTTTGTGTATGTGTAAATCTTGACTTATTTGGTTTATTTGGCTTTAGGGAAAGGAGCAATACCAACAAAAAAATTTTAAGATATTTGAGAGACTCCATTTTTAGTATTGTATACAGAAAATTCCCAATTTAAAAATTATGTTACATTCAGAAAGAAAATTAGGTGTTTTTTTTTTGGCTTTAAAATTGGATCCTTTACAAGTATTTTTAGTTTTATGAGAGCTGTTTGGCCTGCTCTCTTAAAAAATTGTCAGCTAAATCTTTGCTTTCCTTATCATTTTTATATATGTTTTCCAATGTAATCTTCTAGGGAAATGTACATAGATGCTGTTCTCTGTCTTTCCATTAGCAGCGCAGTGTTGGGCTTCAGATGATGATGGTAGATGATTGGGGGTGGGAGAAGAGGTGGGGTTTCTTCTTATCATCCCTCTTGTGGTCAGTAAAATCATCTGACAAATGCCTTTCCAAGGATGTCGAATGTATATATAAAGGGAAAGCCTAGGATTGCTAAGGGAGTGGTGTTTTGGTGAAGATTTCATTCTCTACTGCATGGAAACGAGCCTTTTGAGCTTTTGCTTGTCTGCTGATTTGTCCGGTGATCCAGGTAATCTATAGCAGTCTTTGTTTTCTCGGCTGTGTGTGAAATGGAGCAAAATGGTAGAAAAATAGCTTCAGTGAAAGGAATGTACATATAACAGGAATAAAATTTAAAAGGAAAAGGATGATTTTACATCCTTCATTATTATTTCTTACAATAGTGTTTAAGGGTTTTTTTTTCCTTCCCTATTTTAAAAAGCCTAATTTGACCTAAAGGAAGAAAATTCCTAGTTTTGAAAACCTGTGTCTTAATTGCTTAGCTTGAGAACAAAGGTTTTAACATCCATCATTGCAGGGATATCTTTATTCAAAAGAATGGGAAGCAACATCCTTCTGTTACCTTTTTAGAACTGAATTGGCATAACCTCTCTTGAATCTTAGCTAGGGACTTTGACTTATTATTCTGTGAATTGTGATTTAATTATCTCAAGCTTCAGGATGGTTTGTTTCCCTTTGATACCCAAGGGACCATGGATAAGGGTATGGGGGGCGGGGATTAATCTTATAGTGGGGGAAGGGAGTGTTGTTATGGAGTAATCTTCCTGATTTTTTTTTTCCATTTGAAACTAAATTGAAATATATAATCATTTGGAAAAGGTGATATCTATGGCACCAAACAGTCTTAGCAATTTGAATTATTTTTTATCCTTTGTTCGGTTTGTGGTATTTTTGCTCTTGTCAGCTAAAATGTTGTCTATAAATTTGAAGAAGCTGCTGAATGCTGTGATGGCATTAGAATAGCATTCTGCCTTTTTCCTCCAATTATAGCTGTGAATACGAGAGCAGAGGCACGAATGTGGAAAGAAGTGATATATGACATAAAATGCTAAAGGTTTTTTTTTCTCCTGAAGGTGTTTTTGATGGTGGAAATTATTTTCTTGTGGACAGAAAGACTTCAGACCATAATTTATGACATTAAAAAGTGGTGCTGTAGACTCTCTGTTTAGAAAAGATAGACTGAAACATTTTGAAGCATGCTATGAAGCTTTCAGTTAATTTAATTATCGCTGTCACTGTGATATGAGTTATCATACTGTTTTCCACATTTTGAAAGCTGATTGATTCCTCAGTAGTGAGAAATTAACAAATGCTTATCGAACATTTATTTACATTATGCTAGGTACTTCAGATATATATGAGGTTTATAGTCCAGTAGAGGATATAAAACTCATGCATATGGTGTACCATTTTTGGTGGTACTATATAAATATTGGTTATATATTTATATACTGACATGTAGGTGTTTTACATAAGCTGCTGCATTTAATCCTCATAACAACCCAGTCACAAAATTATTGTCATCCTCTCTTATAGATGAGAAAATTTACATTTTGAGAGGTTAAGTAATTTATTATAAGTAACAAAGCCATGAGTGATGAAGCCCAGGCTAGTCATACTCTAAAGCTCTTCCCACTGTTTCCATATGAGCTGATTAAAGCATTTTATCATAATTATTTGACATCACAAAGAGTAATGCCAATGGAGTAAACAGGAAATAGGTGTATCCTAATTTATACCAAGAACTGAGTGATTGGTAAATCATTTAACATCATTTGTATTAAGTGTGAGGGTTGAACTAGGTAACCTAATGTTCAGTTCTGACATTATGTGACTCTATTCGGGGTGAGAGATTTTGATGTGTGCCTATGGAAACAAGTCTTATTACTTTAGAGTTTTTATTGTAAATGTATAGTTTCCACTACTGATCCTTCAGATGTGCTCTGCTTTTTGCGGGGACGGTGTGGGTGATACCTAGAATGCTTATCACCTTCTAACATATTATGTATACATCTATTTATTAAGATTATTATTGTCTGTTATCTCCCGCCTCTCCTTCCCCCCAATATATCTAAAGGACCTAGTACCTGGCTGCATAATATACAGTTGTAAATTCATCTTTTGAATGAATGAATAATAGACATGTACAGTACATTGGCAAACTATATAAGTAACTTGATACTTTTTAACACCAAAAGATTCTCTTGGGATTAAAACTTACTCATCTTACTTTTACAAGGGTACTTTAAAGAACTAATAAGTGTAAGTGTCTTGAAAAGAAGAAAGTATCTTAAGTTTGCTGGAATTTCTCTATACATAATTATCGATAATATAAAACTTGATAATCCCAGGTTTACCCAGTGTTCTATCTGAAAATACTTTACCTAAAGCATTATTACATGTGTCCACATGTACAAAGAAAGAAAAACAGCAGCAAAATCCCTTTTTGGTCATTTGTATGTTGATTTATGTATACTTGGAAATGCTGTTAACTTACAATAGTTAGAAAATATTCAGACCATTGCATCTTTTACTTGAAAGATATCTCATGAATTATAGCATAATGTTTACTGGTAATTTTATTTTGAGGTATAATTGGTATATAATAAACTGCGTATGTTTAAAGTATACAGTTTGTTAGTTTTTCATACATGCATACAACTGGGAAATGATCACTATAATCAAGACAATAAACATATTCTTCATCTCTAAAGTTTCCTCATGCCTTTTTATAATTCCTCTCACCCCTCCTCACTGATCCCCAGGTATCCAGTGATCTGCTTTATGTCATTACAGATTAGTTTGCATGTCTTTCATATAAATGGCTTCTTTCACTCTACATATTTTGAGATTTGTCCATGTTGTTGTATGTGTCAATAGTTCATTTCTTTTTATTGGTGAATAGTATTCCATTCTATGGATATACCACAATTTATTTATGCATTCAACTGTTGATGGACATTTGAGGCAGTTCAGGTTTTAGACTAGTAAGAATAAGTTTGCTTTGGACATTCATGTACAAGTCTTTGTATGTATGTAATGCTTTCATTTCTCTTAGGTGGAATGGAATGGCTGGATCAAATGGTAGGTGGATAGTGTAACTTTTTAAGAAACTGCCAAACTGTCTTTCAAAGTGGCTGTATTGTGTTACACAGCCTTACAGATACTTGGTATTGTAAGTCTTTATAATTTCAGCCATTTTACTGGGCATATGATGGTATCATGTTGTAGTTTTTATTTGCATTTCATCTAAAGACTAATGATGTTGAACATCTTTTCATGTGCTTATTTACTATCCATATGTCTTCTTTTGTAAATTCTCTGTTTAAATCTTGTTTTTAATTGAGTTTTTTATAATTGGGTTGTAAGAGTTCCTTACATATTCTGGATACAAGTTCTTTATTAGATATATGATTTAGAAATGTTTTCTCCCAGTCTGTGGCTTGTATTTTTATTTTATTAGTGCTCCCTTTCTCTCTTTTTAAATAGCTTTATTGAAATATAATTCACATTTCCAAGATTAGAGGTTTTTAACTTTGAATTCTAATTTCTCATTATTTATACATTGTGCTTTTGCTTTTGCTGCATCTAAGAAATACTAACATAACCCAGGGACACAAAGTATTTTTCTTCTTTGCTTCTAGAAGTTTTGTAGTTTCAGGTTTTACTTTTAGGTCTGTGATACATTTTCAGGGAATCTTTTTATGTAGTATAAGGTATAGATTGAAGTATGGGTTTTTTCATATGAATATCCAAATGTTCCCAGCACCATTTGTTTAAAAGACTATCCTTTCTTCATTTAATTGTTTCTGCACCTTTGTTGGAAACAGTTGTCCATATATGTGGGAGTCTTTATTCTGTTTGATTGATCTGCTTGTTTATCTTGACCCAAATACCACATTGTCTTGACTACTCTAGCTTTGTAAGTCTTGAAATCAAGTAGTGTTAGTCCTCTAACTTCCTTTTTAAAATTTTTGGCTCTTCTATGCCCTTCTAGGTCCTTATGAACTTCAGAATTAGTTTGTTGATTTCTGGGGGGAAAAAAGCCCTTTGGGATTGATCGATGGATTGATTGGTTGATTTAAATATGAAAGGGGGGCATGGGGAGGGGAGTTCAATTTCCTTTTTTTTTTTTTGAGACAGAGTCTCACTCTGTCACTAGAGTGCAATGGTGTCTTCGTAGCTCACTTGCAACCTCAAACTCATGGGCTCAAGTGATCCTCCTGCCTCAGTCTCCCAAGTAGCTAGGACTACAGGTGCACACTACCATGCTCAGCTAATTTTTTCTATTTTTAGTAGAGACAGAGTCTTGCTCTTGCTTAGGCTGGTCTTGAACTCCTGACCTCAAGTGATCCTCTGGCCTTGGCCTCCCAGAATGCTAGGATTACAGATGTGAGCCATCGCACCCTGCAGGTCTTAATTTCTCTTAGCCATGGTTTTTAGTTTTCGGTTTATAGGTCTTGCACATTTTTGTCAGATTTATCCCAAAGTATTTAATATTTTGATGCTATTATAAATGTTCTTGTCTTTTACGTTTCAATTTCTAATTGCTTATTGCTAGTACAAAATATCAAAATACAACTGATTATTCATTTCAATTCCTGCAACCTTGCTAACCTCATTAATTAGTTGTAGTAGCTTTTCCAATGTTCCCATAGGGTTTTCTGCATAAATCCTTATGCAGTCTTTGAATAAAGACAGTTTTACTTCTTCCTTTTTGATCTGGATGCCCATATTTATTTTTCATATCTTATTGCCCTGGCTAGAGTAGTACAGTGTTGAGTAAAAATGGTGCAAGAAGACATCCTTGTCCTGTTCCTGATCTGAGGGGGGAAAATATTCAGTTTTTCACCATTAAGTATGATGTTAGCTGTAAGCTTTTTGTTAATACCATTTATCAGGTTAGACTTTTTGTGAGTGTTTATTGCTATAAGAACAAGATAATTCTGTTGTTTAAATTAAGTAAAACTTTTTAAAAAGAGAAGATCACATTTATATATTTTAAGAAGAAAGGTACTCAGAGTATTTTTCTGTATGATAAAGCTCTTTTAAATAGGTGAATTCTCCCACTGCCAATTTTCTAGCATTGCAAGAGATGTCTTAACTAAACGTTTTAAATATTTTCTGTGCCATTCAATAGTTGTGACATATGTCTGAATTCAAAATATAAGAATATGATGAGGAAGTAGAAACTGTAAATATATAATATGAACTTTAAAATAAACTTGTTTTCTTAAGTTTATGGATTTTTATGATTCCATAAAAATCAATAAAGAGTAAAATAATACAACTTTAGAAGTATATTTCAGATTTAGTCTAACCCTTATATTTTACAAATAATATGAAGTATGTCTACTTTCCTGATTTCTGCTATCATTTTTTTTTTTTTTTTAATATTTTTAGAGACAGGATCTTATTCTGTTGCCCAGGCTGGAGTACATCAGAGCTCACTGCAGCCTTGAACTCCTGGGCTCAAGCAATCTTTCCACCTCAATTTCTCATCTGCTGTCATGTTGATGTCATTGAAATCTGAGTTTCCAGATCAGACCTCTTCTCTGAACTCAAGTTCTTAGTAGATTTCTCTACCATGGTGTCCTACAGACACCTTGACAAATGTAAAACTGCTTCTCTCCCAAATCTGCTTTTGAATTTTTTTCCTTGGTGAGTGGTATAATGAAATGTTTTGTCATCTAAACGCAAATCCTGGGAGTTCCCTTCTCTCCTTCATTTTCTAAGTCTGCTGGAGGTGCAGTGCTTACTTTCATAATATTATTTTTGATATTTATCCCCTTTTCTTTGCCTTTGATATTGCTCTAATTTAGAGCCTTATAATTTTTTTTATCTGTACTGTTATAATTTTCTAATTGGCTTCCTAGCCATTAGTTTCCTACCTTTTCCACCCATATCCAAAAAATACTGTTTGCAAGGCGATATTTCTAAAATACAAATTGGATCATATTACTGCCTGACTTAAAACCTGTCAGTTTTCCTGCATGGTCTCTAGCACTGGTTCTTTAGATGCTATTTACCTATTTTGAGATTCTAGAGACTCCTTCACCCCCAAAATTTCAGTACCCATAGAATATGAACCCTAGGTTAAGAATGCTTCTTTCTACATAGAAAAGTTTAAATTCCTCTATGGTTTATAGACTTGTATTGATCTGGCCTGCTGCCTTATCTCTCCAGACATCTTTATTCTCCCCTCAACCTAATCCCAACTCTAGCCATATGGAGCTACTTGTTTTTACTCTAGACATCTCAGCATGTGCTTTTTCCTTTGCTTAGAATTTCTCCTTTTCTTTTTTCTTTGGTGGAGTTATTAATTCTTTGAACAGATATTTATCGAATTCTTTCAGGAGTTGTGCTATGTGCTGGGTTTACCATGTATTCACGGAGCTATCTGATGATATAGACTAAAATTAAACACAAAATAGTTAAATAGATATAAAACTTGGTAAATGATATTAAAGAGAACAGGGTAATTATGGGAAATAATACAGGAGGGCCCTAATTCAAATTGGGGAACAGAGGTCAGGAAAGGCCTTTCTGAGTTAGCAATCTGTAAGCAAAGACCTCAAGTATACTCAGGAGTTGAGTTGGCAAGGATAGTGTCCTGGATACAACGGTATACAAGACCTCACTTTTTAGGGCTACAATGCATGTGAGGCATTGAAGGAAGGCAGCTATGTCTAGAGTGTAGTGAATAAGCAGGAAAGTTGTAGGAGTTGAGGTTAAAAAGGTTACAAGAGCTATATTTGGCCCTGGTATGTCATGTTTGGTGTTTGGATTTTTTTCCTAAATGCAATGGAATGCTACTGAAGGAATTTAAGCAGGGGAGGGATGGAAGATTTGTGTTTTGAGATTATATGGCTGCTGTATGGGAAAATGAATTGGAGGATGTGTGCAAGAATAGAAATGGCAAGACTTATTAAACTATTGCAGTAGTCTAGGCTTGATGATGAAGTGGATGGCTCCAAGCTAGTAATGGGGGAAGTCAGAAATAGATGATTTTGAGATATGTGTTGAAGGTAAAATCATTTTAATGGGATGGCAGATGTAAACTCAATCCAATAAAATAGGGACTTTATTTTATTCATAGTTGTGTCTTCAGACTCTAGAGAGTGCCTGATATACAGTAGGTTCTCAGCAAATATTGTTGGATAGATGGAGAGTTTGATGTATTAGATGTGGGGCTGAGGGAGAGAAAGATGCCATTGATGACTTCTAGATGTCTAGTTAGATCATCTAGGTGGGTGGAAGTCTATTTATTGAGATAAAAAAGCAGGTTTGGGGAGCAGGATAAGAATTTGGTTTTGGATTTATTGAATTTGAAATGCCAGTAAGATATCTAAATGAATATCCCCAGAAGGCTATTGGTTGGAGCTCAGAAGATAGAGCAAGTCCATCTGCCCATATCAGGTATTTATTCTTTCATTAAACAAATATTTATTGAGCCCTTACTCTGTGCCTAGCACTGTCCATGGATACAACAGTGAACCAAAGGATCCTGCTGTCATAGAATTTATATTCCAACAGGGTGAATGGGAGTGGAGGAAGAGATCAGATTCTTACTTTAAAAAAACAAAACAAACATACTGAGTACTAATATATTTGTTGAGTATGCAGAAGTAGCATATGGGGTATATAGTGAGGGTACAAAGTTGAGACAAATTCTCCATTGAGAAAGTTCTGTGGGATGGTGTGGGGGTGGTTTTTGTTAAAATTATCTTCCTTAATAGTTTCTGTATGTTAATTAATCCATTGCTTACCCTTAGTCATTTTACCTTAGCTTCTACATTCCTGAGTTCTTTATGTTGATTATATTTTTATTGTTTGGATTTTGTCTTTGTTTTTTTTTTTTTCCCCTCATGGATGCTCTGTCTCCTTATTTCTCTAAATATTTCTTGTATCTCAAAATCAGTACACACAAATCAGTGACATTCATATATGGCAATAACAGTCAAGCTGAAAGTCAAATAAAAGACACAACACCTTTCACAATAGCATCAAAGAAAATTAAATATTTAGGTATACATTTAACGAAGGAGGTGAGAGACCTATATGGGGAGAACTATGAAACACTAAGAAAAGAAATTGTAGAAGATATAAACAGATGGAAAACCCTACTATGCTCATAGATTGGTAGAATCAATATTGTTAAAAATGTCCATACTACCTAAAGTGATCTACAGAATCAATGCAGTCCCTATCAAAATACCGTCATCATTCTTTACAGATCTAGAAAAAATAATTCTACGCTTCGTATGGAACCAAAGACCTCGTATATCCAAAGCAATCTTAAGCAAAAAGAACAAATTGGGAGGCATCAATCTACCAGACTTAAAGCTTTATACTACAAGGCTATTGTAGACAAAACAGCATGGTACTGCCACAAGAACAGAGATCCAGACCTTTGGAACAGGACTGAGAACCCAGATATAAAACCATCCTCATATTGTCATCTGATTGTTGACAGAGCAGGCAAAAATATACATTGGGGAAAAGAGTCTCTATTCAATAAATGGTGCTGGGAAAACTGCAGAAGATAGACACTGGATCCCCACCTCTCACCTCTCACAAAACTCAACTAACGATGGATAACCATTGTACCATTATCTTAGACTTAAGCCTAAGGTGTGAAACCTTAAGAATTCTAGAAGAAAATGTTGAGAAAACTCTTAATAGACATTAGCCTAGGCAAAGAATTTATGAAGAAGACCCCCAAAGCAGTCACAGCAGCAACAAAAATATATAAATGGGACCTGATCAAGTTAAAAAGCTTCTGCACAGCCAAGGAAACTATCACTAGAGTGAATAGACAACCTACAGAATGGGAGAAAATATTTGCATGCTACACATCTGATAAAGGGCTGATAATAAGAATCTATATAAAACTTAAGAAAATTAACAAGAAAAAAACAACCCCATCAATAAATGAGCAAAGGACATGAACAGAAACTTTTCAAAAGAAGACAGAATAACGGTCTGAAAATATAAAAAAAATGTTCAACATCTCTAATCATTAGGGAAATGTAAATCAAAACCACAATGAGATATCATCTAACACCAGTGAGAATGGCCTTTATCAACAAGTCCCAAAACGACAAATGCTGGCGTGGATGTGGAGAGATTGGAACACTCTTACACTGCTGGCGGGGCTACAAATTAGTACAACCCCTGTGGAAAGTAATTTGGAGATATCTAAAAGAGCTAAAAATAGAAACACCATTTGATCCAGCAATCCCACTACTAGGCATCTACCCAAAGAAAAAAAAGACATTCTATAATAAAGACATCTGCACTCAAATGTTTATGGCAGCACAATTCACAATTGCAAAGATGTGGAAACAACCCAAGTGCCCATCAATACATGAGTGGATTAATAAAATGCGGTATATGTATAACATGAAATACTACTCAACTACAAAAAACAATGGAGAGCTAGCACCTCATATTATCTTGAGTAAAGCTTGAGACCATCCTTCGGAGTGAGGTATCACAATAATAGAAAAACAAGTACCACATGTACTTGCTATCAAACTGGTACTAACTGATCAACACTAAGGTGCTCCCATGGTAGTAATATTCACTGGGTGCCAGTCAGGATGGGGTGGGTTTGGGGGTAAACTCACAACAAATGGATGCAGAGCACACTGTATGGGGGGAAGGGCATTCTTGTAGCTCTGGCTTGTATGAGGCAAATGCATTATATGCAATCAAAATGTTTGTACCCCCACAATATTCTTAAATTAAAAAAAAGAAGGCAGTAGAATGTTGTTTAGTTAACTTTTTATTGTAATTCCATGTATAATGTTGGGTGCAGGATAGAACTTCAATAAACACATTAAATGAATGAACGATTGTTGACGAGGGAGCAGAGCACTTGTGTACTCTATTCATGGGAGTATCAAGTGGAACAAACTACCTGGAGAGTAGCTTGAAAATATCTATCGAATACCAATGTTATAGTGTACAAACTAGCAATTATATTTTTAGGGATTTATCCTAAATAAACCAATCAGTATTGGATAAGGATGTTTGTCAAAGAGTTATCTGTATCGTGATTATGTTATACATTGTGATATTGTTATATAAATTATAAGATTATAAATTGGCCTGACTTCAGAGACCACTCCAAACCACTGCACTGATGGCTTTCAGAGGAAACCCAAATGAAGCCTGTTGTTTAAGACTAGGATTGAACTCAGCAGGATACCCAATTCTGATATATATTCCAGTATTCTCTAGTTATCATAAGGGTTCCATTTATATTATCTCCGAATTAACTTTTCCAATCCTGCTTCTGTTAAAGTTCTATGTGATCTTTTAGTGCTCCAAATAATCATTTTACTGTCTCAGAGGTCTGGATGTTAGAAGTCTGAGCACAAGGTGTGGCAGGGTTGAATCCTTGTGAGAGCAAAGAGGGAGAATCTGTACCATGCCTCCCTCCTAGCTTCTAGTGATTTGTTGGCAATCTGTGGGGTTTCTTGACTTACTGGATGCATCAGTCCAATCTCTGCTTTTGTCTTCACATGGTAGTCTCCTTGTGTGCATATTTGTCTTTGTGTCTAAATTTCCTCTTTCAATAAAGAAAGAAAGTCATATTGGATTAGGGCCCATCCTAACGACTTCATCTTAACTTGATCATAAGCAAAGATCCTATTTTCAAATAAGGTCACATTTACAGGTACAAGGGATTAGGACTTCAACATCTATTTGGGGGGATATAATTCAAATGATAACTTTTAACTCCTGATACACTTAAACATGCATTTTTTTGTTTATTATAGGTCTACATCCTTTAGAATATTCTCTTAGTGGGGACAAGAACATTTTGCTTACTCATTGTTATATTCCAGGGCATAAAATTGTAGCAGTATATAGTCGGTACTTAGTAAATATGTGTGGAATGAATTAACTATATGCAATTTGATAGGAGTAGAGAACTGGGTAGGTAGGAAGAGAATGTGAGATAACGTTAGACCAGTAGTTGGAACTCAGATTAAAGAAGGCTTTGTGTTA
This sequence comes from Avahi laniger, assembly GCA_963575035.1. NCBI lineage: Eukaryota > Metazoa > Chordata > Mammalia > Primates > Indriidae > Avahi > Avahi laniger. The sequence goes on along the minus strand of CAUYSK010107743.1, from coordinate 9,479 downwards.
TCAATACACTTAGAAATCTGTCTAGTTAGTTATATTCTATCTCTGCTTAGAAAATAATCATCCTGCTTTACTGTGCTAAATGTTGTCAATGTATACTTTATTGGAACATTTATCTGGTTAATTCACTATATTTTAGTGATTTAAAAGTGCTAAAACATTTTCACATTATTGATCTCTCATACAATCCTATATTTTATCATCTATCTATATATTTAGAATCACTAATTTTCAGAACAGCTCTTTGCCACTTAGGAGCTTACTTGCCACAAAAACAATTCTTCCTGCTAGAAATGTGGATAATATATGTATGACTACATATGTAAATCTAACTGTTCTTATTTTCTTTCTCTCTTTCAGATTTCTTCTTAATTTTGCCAGTTTGCTTTAGAATTGACTCTAATATATTCAAGATTTTCCACCCTTAGTTGCACCATGGTGTAAAGAGTTTTAGTCTTCAGCTAATTGGATCCATTAGGCATTTAGGGGGCAATATACACTTGACTGATATAATCCACTGAGGCTGTGCAGCTGGCAAACCAAAAATCATAATGGAAAACAACACAAACAGCAGCAGTTTAAGTTGAACAAACATGTACGGGCTTTAATAAGTTTAGAGTTAAATATAAAATTTATAAAATAAGGGAAGGGAGACAAGATGGCTGACCAGAGATACCAGCTGCCAGATTATCTCAGAAAGAAGGAAAAATTTTAGGTGAAAAAGAAAAACAAACATAGATCGGGTGTAATTTCGAGGGAAAAGTGCCAGAACCTACCACAGATTCCATAGGAAGAAGTTGTAGAGCAGAACAAGAAGGAGCAAGATATCAGCAGATAAACTTCTGATGGCCTTGGAGTCTAGGGAAGAGAGTAGGTGGAGCAGTTTGTTTCTCCCTCCCTCATATCTCTGCCAGTTTATCAGGATCCTGAACTGCCGGAGAGCCTTTCTATCCTCACAAACCCAAAAGCTGCTGCCACTAGCAAACTGGGAGCTTCTTGAGGACAAAGCACCAGGCTGCCAAGCCCCTTGGGGCCTTCCAATCATCACAGATCCAAATCAAGATGGCAGGCATTATATTGTCTCTATACCCACCATGCACCTTTGTCCTCCCAGGGGGCTTCAGCCCCTCAGCTTTCACCTTGCTTCTTCCCACACAACTATTTCCCAACTCTGGCCCAGACTGCAGGAGCCACAGGGGGCCAGTGGGTGCCAGGGGATCTGTGTGACCCCAGGACATGGACATTCTGCGTAAGTTGCCTTCTGGATAGAGGGACAGAGATCACCGGAGTGCTAGCTTTCCTCCATCCAGACTCTTTTCTTCCTCTTCCTCTTCCCCGCTCACAGCTGCTGGGCCAGCGCTTTCAGGAGTGGCTGTTTCCCTTCTGTTGGTTCATCTACCACACTAAGGCTTCCACAGAGTACAGGGCTCAAACCTTTCCTCTAAAAGACCTGCAGCAAACTAAGGGGCACTCAGAATGTGAACTCCATGCTCATTGGCCCTCCCCTGGTGCTATTCACCTGGCTTCTCTAGCAGAGCAGGGCACATCCTGAAGCAGAGGGACATGAAACCTGCTTAAGCACCCGATAGGCAACTTGGGGCCAGCACACTTCTCCCTGGAACAGTCAGGGATTCATCTTTGGGGACCCGGAGACAGACCCACAGGCCAGATCCTGTAAACCCAATACTCGATTGTGTTGTTCAGGGACATGGAGGAGAGATTTGTGAACAAATCTTGGGATGCAAGGGAGCCCGCCTGTGCAGAACTGAAAAGAGAGTACAGTGTGGGTCTGAGCCATAGCATACTTGTGGAGCCCCTCTCTCCCCACAGGAAGACCATGCTTTCAGCCCAGGAAGGGATCCTGGATAGGGAGGCTCCTACCCTGCAGCACTCTCACGGGAGAGCTCAGCTAGTTTGAGCTTCTACGTGCTGGCTGATGCTGGAGGGAGACCTCAGAGTAGGGTAGAGGGGAGAAAAATGAAACCCGCTCTGAACAGCCAGATTGTGATTCTCAGATGTTCCCTACCCACCAGCAGATTTGCTGGTTGGGTGGGGCCATGTCAGCCCTTCCCTGGTAGCTTTCCTCAGAAACCTGAGAGTAGACCTTTGACCCCTGCCAAAACAGTTACCTTACCAGGTTTTATGGAGCCTGAGGGCAGGCTCACCTAACCCAGCTCTGCACAGCTTCACACCCCCACCTGCCTTTGCTGTGGTGGAGAATAAGGGCTCACCTGGAAGTTCCAGGGCTCCATCCATCACCTGGGACATTGTTGAGTGCTTCTCCTGAGGGATTAGACTGGTCACAGGTCCCAAAAACAACACTGCAGCTTGTTCCTTCTGGTAAGCATCACATACTGACTGGGAGGTCAATTTGCACAGCTCTTTACAACATTTACTGACTCAATCATGCAGGATGTGGTTGATCCTTACCCACAAGCACCTACTGTCTCAGAGATTAAACTGGGTGTGCCAATATAACTCACACTGTTAAGAAGACTGCAGGCCTGGGGAAAGAAATAGGACTCCAAAGAGCTCCATCCTCCTTCATCAACATGAGACAAGGAATCTGCCCACACACATAGCTCACCACTGCTATAGTCTACAAACAACTGACAACTGAGAAAACCACCACAATAAGGGTATCTATAACCAAGGCATCCATCCAGAATGTATACCATCAGTAAAGCACTGACAAGCAAAGGCAAATGTTCTTACCCAACATATGTCACAACACACCCTTATGAGTATATGTGTGTGTGGAGGGGGAGGAACCCCATCTAGTTAAAAGAAGATCCAAAACCAAGAAGTGACAGCTGCTTCAGATGAGAAGAAATTAGTGTGAGAACTCTGGAAGTATGAAAAATCAGAAAAAAAGGACACCCCCCAAAGTAGAACACCAGCTCTCTAGCAATGCATACTAACCAAAATGAAACTATTGAAATGACAGAAAAAGAATTACAAATATGGATTGTAAGGAAGTTCAATGAAATCCTAGAGAAAATCAAAAAACAACTCAAAGAAACTAGAAAAACAATTCAGGAAATGAATTAAAAATTCACTAAAGAGGTCGTTATATTGACAAAAGAAGCAAACAAAAAACAATCAAAACCAAAAGAAAACAACAAATAGAACTTTTGTAAATGAGAAGTTCATGTAAGGAAATACAAAATACAGTGGAAAGTTTTAAGAATAGACTAGATCAAGCAGAAGAAAGACTCTCAGAGCTTGAAGACAACACTTTTGAATTAACTCAGTCAGCCAAAAATAAAAACAGAGAATTAAGAAGAATGAACAAAGCCTACAAGAAATATGGGATTATGTAAAACCACCAAATATAAGAATCATAAGCATCCTTAGGGTGAAGAAGAAAACACACAAGTGATGGAAACCCTATTTGAGGGAATAATTGAGGAAAACTTCCCTTGTCCTGCTAGAGATTTAGACATCGAAGTACAAGAAGCTCAATGAACACCTAGGAGATTCAATGCAAAAAAGCAATCACCAAGACACACAGTCATAAGACTGGCCAAAGTCAACACAAAGGAGAAACTCCTGTGAGCCATGAGACAAAAACATCAAGTAACTTACAAAGGAAAACGCATCAGGCTAACTGCAGACTTCTCAACAAAAACTTTAAAAGCCAGAAGGGATTGGGGCCCCATTTTCATTCTTCTTAAACACAACAACTGCCAGCCTAAAATTTTGTATCCTACAAAACGAAGTTTCATATATAAAGGAGAAATAAAGACATTTTCAGAGAAGCAAACATGGAGGGAATTCGTCAAGAACAGACGTGCCCTGCAGGAAGTATTCAGAATTGCATTATACATGGGTCGGTACAACAGACATCCACTAGTGTAAAACCAATCAAAAGCTAAAGCTCAGAGCTCATATCAAACAATAAACAAGAGGCAAAACAAAGCAAAAGTGTACTACACAACAGGATGAATGGAACAGCATCCCACATATCAATTCTATCAATCAAGGGTCTGAATGCCCCACTCAAGGGATACAGGCTGGTTGAATGGGTAAAAAAATACAATCCAATAATCTGCCATCTCTAGGAAACACATTTAACACACAAGGACTCATACAGACTCAATGTGACGGGATGGAAGAAAATATTCCATGCAAATGGAAACCAAAAGAAAGCAGGTGTAGCCATTACCATATCAGGTAAAATGGACTTTAAATCAACAATAGTAAAGTAAGATAAAGATGGTCATCATATTAATACAATGGTAAAGGGAACAATTCAACAAGAAGACTTACCAATCCTAAATATTTATACCCCTAACACAGGAGCACCCAGATTCATAAAGTAAATTATACTAGATCTAAGCAAAGAGATAAACAGCAGCATTGTAATTACAAGGGACTTCAATATCCCACAGATAGAACTGGACAGATCGTCCAAGCAGAAAAATAAATCAACACTGGACTTACAAGGGACGCTAGAACAAATGGGCCTAACAGACATTTACAGAACACTTTACCGCGAAACTACTGAACATACATTCTTCTCATCAGCACATGGAACATTCTCCAAGATTGATCATATCTTAGGCCACAAAACATGTCTCAACGTTTTCAAAAAAATAGAAATCATACCATGTAGCTTCTCAAATCACAGTGGAATAAAACTAGAAATCAGCTCCAAGAGAAACACTCAATTTTACACAAAGTCATGGAAATTAAACAACCTTCTGCTGAATTATTATTGAGTCATTACTCAAACTGAATGACAAAGGAAATAAAAGCTATGAAAATCTATGGGAATTCAGCAAAAGCAGTCCTAAGGTGAAAATTAATAGCCTTAAATGCATACATAAAAAAGGCAGAAAAATTACAAATTAAGAATTTAATCACACATCTCCAGGAACTAGAAAAGAAGAGCAAACCAAACCCAAAGCCAGCAGAAGAAAAGAAATAAGTGAGGTCAGAGTAGAACTAAATGAAATAGAAAACAAACAAACAAAAATACAAAGAATCAATGAACTAAAAATTTGATTCTTTGAAAAGATAAACCAAATTGATAGAACTCTTTCTGGATTAACTAGAAATAGAGGAAAAAGGACCCAAATAAGCTCAATAAGAAATGAATAGGGAGATATTGCAATGGATTCCACAGAAACACAAAATATCATCTGGGAATACTATGAATTTCTCTACACATATAAACTTGAAAACATAGAGGAAATGGAAAAATTCCTGGACATACACAACCTCCCAAGACTCAATCAGGAAGAAATAGAACTCCTGAACAGACCAAGAACAAGCAGTGAGATAGAAACAGTAATACAAAATATTCCAAAAACAACAACAAAAAAGCCCCAGACCGGATAGATTTACAGCTGAATTTGATCAGAGCTACAAAGAAAAGCTGGGACCTATACTGCAGAAATTATTCCATAACATCAAGGAGGGAATTCTTCCCAATTCATTCTACAAAGACAGTACCACCTTGATACCAAAATCAAAACAGGGCTCAAGGAAAAAAAAATAAGAAAACTACAGACAAATATCCCATATGATTATAGATGCAAAAAATCCTCAACAAAATAATAACAAATTGAATTCAACAGAACATCAAGAAAAAAAAAAAGGAATCCATCATTACCAAGTGAGCTTCATCCCAGGGATGAAAGGATGGTTCAATATACAGAAATCAATAAATGTGATTCACCACATAAACACAAGCAAAAATAAAGACCATGTGATCATCTCAATAGATGCAGAAAAAGCATTTGACAAAATTCAGCACCCTTTCATGATAAAAACCCTCAACTAATTAGTCACAGAAGGAAAATATCTCAAAATTATAAAAGCTATATATGACAAACCCACAGCCAACATCATTCTGAATGGACAAAAGTTGAAAGCATTGCACCTAAGAACTGGAACAAGACAAAAGTGACCATTGTCACCACTTCTATTCAACAAAGTGCTGAAAATTCTAGCCAGAACAATCAGGCAAGAGAAAGAAATAAAGAGTATCCAGATCAGGAAAGAGGAAGTTGAAGTATCAATTTTTGCTTATTATATGATCTTATATCTGGAAAAGCCAAAGCCTGCACTCCTGGAATTGATAAATAAATTCATCAAAGTCTCAGGTCACAAAATCAGTGTACACAAATCCGTAGCATTCCTATAGATCAATAACAGCCAAGCTGAGTCAAATCAATGCTCAGTACCGTTCACAATAGATACAAATACCCAGGAATGTACCTAACTAAGGAGGTGAAAGATCTCTACAAATAGAATTAAAAAATATTGAGGAAAGAAATTGTAGATGACACAAACAAATGGAAAAATATATCATGCTCATGGATTGGTAGAATCAACATTCTTAAAGTGTCCATACAACCCAAAGTGATTCACAGATTCAATGCAAACCCAATCAAAATGTCACCACTATGTTTCACAGATCTAGAAGAAATAATTCTGCATTTCTTTTAGACCCAGAAAAGAGCCTGAATAGCCAAAGCAATCTTAAGCAAAAAGAACAAGTCTGGAGGCATCGCATTATCAGACTTCAAACTGTACTAAAAGCCTATAATAACCAAAACAGCATGATATTGGCAGAATAATAGAGACACAGTCCTATGAAACAGAACAGGGAACCTAGATTTAAAACCATCCACATACAGCCAACTAGTCTTTGACAAAACTGACAACAATATACACTGGGGAAAAGAAACCCTATTCAGTCAATGGTTTTGGGAAAATAGGATAGCCACATGCAGAAGAATAAAACAGGATCCATATCTCTCACCACTCACAAAAATTTATTTAAGATGGATACAAGAATTAAATGTGAGGCATGAAACCATAAGATTTCTAGAAAAAATATAGAAAAAACTCTTCTAGATATCGACCTAGGCAAAGAATTTACAAAAAAGACTCCAATGGCAATCACAACAACAAAACTAAATAAATGGCACTTGATTAAATTAAGAAGCTTCTGTACAGCTAAGAAAATCATCAGCAGAGCAAAGAGACAATCTACACAATGGGAGAAAATATTCACACGCTATATATCCAATAAAGGGCTAATAACCAAAATCTGCAAAGAACTCAAACAAATCAGCAAGCAAAAAAACCCAAACAACTCCACTAAACTGTGGGAAAAAGACATGAGGAGAAGCTTTTAAAAGGTAGATAGACTAATGGCTAACAAATATATTAAAAAATGCTCAACATAGCCAATCATTAGGGAAATGCAAATTAAAACCACAATGAGATATCACCTTATCCCAGTGAGAATCACTTTCATTAAAAAGTACAAACACAATAAATGCTGGTGTGGCTGCAGAGACAGAGGAATGCTTATACACTGTTGGTAGGAGTGCAAATTAGTACAACCCATATGGAAAATAATATGGAAATACCTCACAGAACTAAAAGTAGACCTGACATTCAATCTAGCAATCTCACCACTGGGTATTTATTCAAAGGAAAAGAAGTCATTTTATCAAAAAGACACCTGTAATTCAATGTTTACTACAGCACAAGTCACAATTGCAAAGATGTGGAATCCGCTCAAGTGTCCATCAATTCATGAGTAGATTAACAAAATGTGGTATATGTATACCATGGACTACTACTCTACCATAAAAAATGATGAATTAATGCCTTTTGCAACCATTTGGATGGAACTTGAGACCATTATCCTACGTGAAGTATCTAAAGAATGTAGAAACAAACACCACATGTACTCACTATTAAATTGGAACTAACCGATGAGCACTCATGTGCACAGACAGAAATAAAACTCAGTGGAAATTAACTAGGGGGGTGGAGAGGAGGGGATTGGCAAAAACCTACCTGACTACCTAAGGGGTACGCTGAACACTATTTTGGTGATGGGCACACTTATAGCCCCGACTCAAGCATTACAGAAGCCATCCATGTAACCAAAAAATTATATCCCTATAACATTTTGAAAGAAAAAAAAATTTTAAATTATAAAAAATAGATTACCTTTTTTTAGCATGATCTGCTAGAGACTTTTAAGTTGCCAATTAGTATTCTTAAAAGTAGTCTTCATATTTTAGCTTAATGATCCTGAACTTAATGAAAGTCATTCAGTCTGCTGGCAGATGAAAATGAAATGAAACGGTTATAACAAATGGATCAGAGGAAAAGTATTGCAAGGACCTAACAGGTTTTCCTGTACATAGTTTTTGTTCCAAGATGACTGAAGTGATAGTATTTAGATGCAATATAGCAGATCCAACACCTTCAGAGCTAGAAAAAAACTTTTAAATCTAGTAAGAACTTAGAAGTCATCTACTGAACCATGACATATTTATAGACTAGGTGACATAGGCCTCCAAAAGTGAATTGGTTTCCCTAAAATCCTTTGTTGGAAGCTTTAGTAGGATGGCAGCAGGAAGAAGGCTGGGTACTTAGTAAGGCATTTGTGAGAGACCTTAGGCTGTGATCCGAATTCTTCCAGGATGATCCCAATTTCAATTATGCAGTCTTATTATCCACATAAACTGTCCAAATGTCTCCAAAATTTCAATATCCAAACTACATGTTTCAGTACTTTTCCAACTTGAATTCTGTACACATTTCACTGTCAAATGATATATTCCAAAGACAGAGTACGTGGTAGAAAACAGCCTGCTGTCCTGACTCATAATAGCCATGGCAAGTAGAAAGTTGGGTGGTAGGAAAACAAGGTTATAGTAGCTTTTCATTAGAGGGGAAAATATGTACCCCAAAGTTCCTTTACCTTGAAAATATTTATAGTATTTTTTACATTCTACTAGAGAGAAACGGAGGGGAAAATCCTAACCTCAACCCCAAGGCTTATAATGAATAAGATTTACACTTTGCTGGTCATGGAGTTAAATCTGAGTTTTATGCATCTTCCTGAACCCCTCCCTGCCTCCAAAAACATTTGTAAAATTTAGTGAACTGTAAAGTATGTCTCAAAAAAAGCAAAATTTTATATTTATAGAAACCTGTCTCTCTCCAATCCCAAACTAGAATTTTCATAAGATTATTAACATATAGTAATACAGTACTTAGCATTGTATTGAATATTTAACACTTTTATAAGTACTAATGACAAGTACTAATATAGTATTTAGTACTACACTAAGTACTTAGTAATTTAACAAAAATTCTAGCTAAGAAAGATATTCCCTAGCTTTAACAATTAAAAAAGTATTGGCCGGGGGGAGAAAAATGGCGGATTAGGGGAGACCTCCTGGCTCTCTGCTCCCACAGCGGGAGGTGAAGAACACGGACATCCACACGCGAGTGAGGCGCTCTCCCACAGGATCGGCTTTGCGAAACTGCAAAGAAGCAGCGAGGGACAAACAGCAGCGCTGATAAAGTAAGGAGAACTGTAAAAACACCCGGAGGGAGTGGGACAAAAGGAAGTGCAGCACGGGTCAGCCGCGCCCATGGCGGGCTGGCCCGGGCAGAGAGATCTGACTCACAGGAAGACGACTCTTCCTTCACCA
>CAUYSK010107739.1:0-15392 GCA_963575035.1 Avahi laniger | reverse complement strand
AAAAAAAAAAAAAAGTATTTTGACATATGAAAGAGGGTATGAGGGTGGGAGGGGTAAGTTGGAAAACTAAAAGCACCTTACAGGCTGGGTATCCATGTAATGGCTCTCAGCTCCAAATCTACCCTTCTTTGCCTGCTTTGTGACAGCTAGACACGGGCTGGACTCTGTAAACATGTCTTGACATGATAACTGCTCAGCTTTATTGACCAAGAGGGCTCTAGAGTGATGGTGACAGGAAGACCATTCCCTTCCGGTTCTCGTTCTCTCTCACTGCCATCCAGCGGGGAGCCACGTGCATGAGTTCCCGCTCTGGCCCCGGCACCTCCCACCCACCCACACCCCCCAGCATGGTGTGCTGCTATCCCAGGTCAGCCCCGGCCGCACCCTCGGGCCAGTTTCTTCCCCACCAACGGGCTGCGTTCCAGCATTAGGCAGGGCGTCTTCGAAGAGGTCTGAATTTTCGCCTTGGAGGAATGGGGGCCCTTTGACACTCCATACTTCCTTTATTGTCCTCTCTTCCTCATCAAGGGGGCCAGAAGTCAAAGCCCAAGGCCAGACTGAGGTGGGAATAATTAAATGAGGACACGGAAAGACTATATTCATAGGGGAAGATTAAACCACACATTAATCCAAACCCTCCTTCTCCTCAAGGAACTGTGGGAACAGTGTATTGGGCCTAAGGAGGTTGTCTCCAGTCAGCTGTCCTGTGCGTTTGCAGCCTGAATTCTCATTACCAGGCTGGTTGTGAAAAAGCGACCTGTTAATTTAGTTTAAAAGTGGTTCCAAACTTGGAAACTTTCAAACCTGGGGAGAAAAAAGAGAGAATTAAAAGAACTTCCCAGATTTAGGAGTAACGGCCTGCCAGAATGAAGTCCAACAAATTTTACAGAAGGAAACAAAATCTAGAACTCAACAGCAGGGGTCAGCAAACTATAGTCTGCAGGTGAAGCCTAGCATGCTGTTTTTGTAAATATAGTTTTATTGCAACACAGCCATACCCACTCATTTCTATATGATCTGTGGCTAATTCCAGGCAGAGTACACAGGGACTGTATGGCCCATGGGGCCACCTAAAATATTTACTGTAGCTCTTTACAGAAAAAGTTTGCCTATCTCCTGGCTTAGAACATTAACATTTAATGCAATTATTGATGTCGTTGGATTTAGATGTACCGTCTTCTTTTTTCTATTTGTCCCTGTGGTTTCGTTTTTGCTTCCCTCATTTTTGGATTATTTTGAATAATTTTAGTAACCCATTTTAATTTCTCTATTGACTATCTATATTTTATTTTTATTTATCTGTATTTTTTTTAAAAAATGGTTGCTCTAATTATTATAATATTCATATCTAACTGGTCATGCATGGTTAATATTATTCCTCTATAAGCGGACAGTGGGCAGACCCCATGTGACAATAGAATCCTGACCCACAACTTCTGCAGCAACCAGTCCTGGAAGTCAAACCACAATCTCTGCAGTGATCCACTCAGAATGGTCAGGACTTAGTCAACAACTGCTTACATTTTAATGTTTTGTCCCCACTTCCAATTCGGGACCAGTCAGGGAAAGCCAAATATATTCCCCCAAACAATCACATAAGATGCTTGCCCCTAGTTGGTCAGCCTCTTTCTCATACCAACACCCTCCAACCAGAGCATGACTGGAGCCTTCCCCTGGTCTTTTATTCACCATAAAGTTTTCCCACTATAAACATGTCTGCCTTTGAGTCTCTGCCAAACACAAGAGATTGTGGCTGATTCTCTTGCTATAGCAAGCTCAGAATAAATAGTCTGTTCTCATTTATTTTCACTACTTTATTTTTACAACTCAAATGCTCACCAATAGCATAATAAATGATACAATCATATAATGGATTATGGCATGGAAATAAACTACAGCTACATACAATTTGAATTGTACAAACATCTGTAGAGTGAAAGAAAAGATGGCAAAGAATACATACAACATTTCATTTCATTTCCTTAAATGTCACCAGTCCATAAGAACAAAAGATACTCTTCCAGGCTTTGCAGATTGGTTCTTAGCCAGGTCACCTACAACTCTGCCTTACCCTTCACCTCCTCCTTACTTGGAACCTAAAGACCAGTCAGAGGTCAAGCCTAGGTCTTTTCTGAAAACGTGTCCAGTCCTAGGCATGCGTGTACATGCCCAGTCCTCCTAGTATACATGAGAGCCCTTCAGAGCCTTAACAATCTTCCTCCCCAGACTTTCCTTCCCAGGCTTTTGGGACTATTTGCTGCATGCCCATCTGCTATCCCTGGCCCCAGGTAGCTGCAGACAGTGCCTTTAAGTACTTATGACAAAACACTGCTTGTGAGGTTAGTGCAGTCCAGAGAAGGCAAAACAAAGGCAAATCTCTGGGGTGAACCTCAAGGAACTGCCAGACAGGTCAAAATGCACACCTGCATATCTGTGAGAAGAAACGTATTGCCCTCTCTGGCACCATCAGGCTGCACCCGGAATGCAGGCCACAGCTGCTGCCCAGCGGTCAATGAAAAACGGTAGGTGGGTAAGTAAAAACACCAAAACCCGTTTACCAAAATTTAATAGCCTCTTCCTTCATTAAGCATTCCCCTGGTTGTTTTTATTAGATACCAGAGTTCCAAAAAGGTGATTCTAGGTTTTTGCCAGCTTATTAGTTGCTTCATTAGAGAGATAAGATTTTTGGAACTCCCTACTGTGCTATTTTTGGTGATGTCACTCTCTTAACATTTTTAAATTACTAAATTTTATAGAGGATAGATTAGTGGTTACCAGGGGTTACCGGAAGGATGCAGGAGGGAGGTGAATGTGGTTATAAAAGAGCAATGAGAGGGAAGCTTGTGGTGTTGGACCTGTTCAGCATCTTGCCTGTGGTGGTGCATATAAAAACACAAGTGATAAAACTGTTCAGAACTAAATGCAGAGTACAAAACTGGAGAAATAAGATGGATGAATTGTATCAATATCCTGGTAGTGAGTTTTGCAAAATATTAAAATTGGGGGAAATTGGGCCAAGTGTACAAAGAATCTCTACATTTCTTACAACTGCATGTGAATCTATAATTATCTCGATAAAAATTCCAATTTAAAAAATTAAAATTAAAAAAGTAATTCTGAAGATTCAGGCTGGAGATGAAGAAGTTTTAGGAATATATTACCCAATTTATTTTGATTATAATTTCCTTTTTACATGTCTACAAGTTATATATAAAAATCCTTGAATGCTGAAAACTTGGAACCAGAAAAAAATTTTTTTTAATTAAAAAGAAAAAAAGAAAATCTTATGTTTAAGTCTGGGCACAGTGGCTCACACCTGTAATCCCAGCACTTTGGGAGGCCAAGACTTGAGGATGACTTGATAACAGGAGTTTGAGACTAGCGTGACCAACATAGCAAGACCCCATCTCCACCCCCCAAAAAAAAAACAATTAAAAAATCTTATGTTTAAATAAACCTAAAATAGCTTTTTTAATCAGTAGAATAAAATTCTAAGTGAGAAAGCACCACACTGAAGTATAAATGATAATGATTTTTCTTTTTTAGCAGTACATCAAATAACATCTCATAATTAATGGCAACTTCAATTTGGTGATTTATGTGTTTGAAATGAGGAATTTGGCTTACAACTCTATATTGACTAATGATGCCAGCTTTGGCACTAATCATCAGTGTCTGCAATAAACACAGTGACAGTATCTTGTGGTGTAACAGGACAGACTCAAGAAACATAGAGTATGATAATTATCCATGTCTCTGTTTACTATATATATAGGGCAACATAAATTCAGGAACAATGAGAAAAACTTTAATAGGAAATGGAACAGAGATTACAAAATACTACCATTTCAGTTTTTATGCAAACACTCCAATATTTTCACTCGTTAAATAAAGCACATATAACTCAAAATGCTAAATAATTGTTAGTCTAATCTAAAAAACAAAATGTTGGTGAAAACTCAAAATTGTCTAGTATGTAAGGTACATAAAACTTTATTATTTACCGTGGATGTCAAGATGATCATGGTTAATACCAATTTAAGCATTTACAGAATAGTATTTAGCCCCAATATTCATATATTAAATGAAGGTATCAGAGAATCTGGTATTTATGGCATCAGGTTATAAAGTAACTTTATTCGACACCATCTTCGTCAAAGTTAACACTGGAAACAAAAGTCAAATTATTCCTGAATGAGACACAAAGCTCTTCTTGTTAACAGGACAAATTTTGTCCTATGGATATTACTATTTTCTAGTTTTTCCCTTTATATGAAACTGTTAAAAGGAAAACTTAAGTATGCTATATTTATACATTACTTTGTAAATTTATCATTCTGTTAGTAAATATCTTAGTAATCAAGTGGTACAGTAAGGCCATAAATCAAGTCATTATCTCATATCAAAGGACTATTATACAATGATTTAGAAAATTCATTTTTATGTGTGTTATAGGGTGAAGGTCAGTGTACAGACACAGAATAGGTTAAGAGAAATATTTTTTTCTCTTAGCAGGTTTTAATTTTTTTACTAGAACAGGATTTGGGGACAGGGATATTGAATGTGACAAGGTTCAACAAATTTATTTTATCAAAATATAAAGATTCTTAAAGAATACAATGATGGCAGGTAATTTTACTCTTATAGCACAAACCCTCATACTTACTGTGACAGAAAAATACTGTAATGCTTTAAACAAAAATGTTAAGACACATTAATGACCGGCAAGTTTCAAACAAAATGCAGTGATCAAAATATTTAACTGTCCCTTTACCAAGCTTTACAAACACATTCAGTCTTCACTGTCTGAGCAAATCAGTTTTAATTTCTTCATAGTCCTCCACCTGTCTTTTAACATGACGCTTGTGCGATTGTTGAATTTATAATGTAACAGTATTTTAGTCCAGTTTCCCTCTCCATATTTCCTCACGCCAGATCTCAAATTCTTGTCTTCCTCCCAAAGCCATGCCTTTTAATAAAAAGTAAAGCAGTTATTTATAGAAATGATTACTTAAGAGCAAACCTACTATAAACGCAGCTGTTTTTTTATCAAGATAATGCTTACAGTTTCTTAAAGATGGAAGATTTCTCTATATATTTCTTAGATTTTTATAAGATCTTATATTTACCATTATAATATTTTTGAGGGTCATTGCTATTACTGTCCATTTTATATAAGCTCAGCTCGCCAAAATCACACAGCTAGAAAGTGACAGGTACATGCCAACCCAATCTGTCTGACTTTAAGCCCACATTGTCTCTTTAGATGCTTTTCTTCAACTGTTAATAGATTGGTATTTATTAATCCTCCATATCTATCAAATAGAATATATGAATGTTTAGTACTCCATTAATGAACTCGGTGAGAACCCAGTTCTACCTATGTTGGGGAAGTATCATATATACATATAAAACTCAAATTTTCTCTAAAACAGATTTTTAAAACATAACTAACATAAATTAATTAAAAACATATAATTTTTTTTTTTTTTTTTAAGACAGAGTCTCATTCTGTTCTCCTGAGTAGAGTACCATGGCATTAGCCTAGCTCACAGAGCTTGGGAGAAAATGGCTAAAAATTCTTTTTAATCAAATTTAATACTATATACAGAAAAATTACTGATAACTTGGCATTTTGCTATACGTGACCAACTAATTCCTTCTGTTGGCATACTAAAGGAGTGATTTGACCATCTCAGTGATTATTTACTGTGTCTAGACTATAAAAAATTTCCTGGTAGACTTTCACATTTTCCTTAAAAATCTAGTTCATCACCTTATACTCATTTGGATGGTTGCTATTTAAAAAACAGAAGACAAAAAGTGTTGATAAAGATATAGAAATATTGGAACCTGTGTACACTATTGGTGGGAATGAAAATGATGTGGCCACTATGGAAAATAGTGTGGCAAAGTTCTTTGAAAAATTAAAAATAGAACTACCATATGATCCAGCAATTCCACTTCTGGGTACATGTCCAAAAGAATTGAAAACAGAGCCTTAGAGATATTTGTATTCCCACGTTCACAGCAGAATCATTCCTAATAGGTAAAATGTGGAAGCCACCCAAGTGTCTGTCAATGGAGGAATAGATAAACAAAATGTGGTATATACACACAATGGAATATTATCCAGCCTTAAAAAGGAAGAAAATTCTGACACATACTGCATCAGGGATGAATCCTGAGGACATTACGCTATGCAAAATATGTTAGACATAAAAGGACAAATAATGTATGATTTTACTGACATGAGGTGCCTAGAATAGTCAAATTCACAGAGATAGAAAGTAGAAGCTGGACACAGTGGCTCATGCCTATAACCAATCCCAGCACTTTGGGAGAGCCAGGAGTATCATTTGAAGCCAGCAGCTTGAGACAGCCTGGGCACATACTGAGACCCTATCTCTAAAAAAAATTTAAAAAATTAGCTGAGGCAGGAGGATCACTTTGAGCCCAGGAGTTCGAGGCTACAGTGAGCTATGACTGCACCAACGCACTTTAGCCTGGGTGACAGAGCAAAACCCTGTCTCTCAGATGAAGAGTTCTGTGGACCGATGGTGGTGGCAGCACAATATGAAAGTGTTTACTGCCACCAAACTGTACATTTAAAAATGATTAAGGTGGTAAATTTTATATGTATTTTACTATAAGAAAAAAAATCCAGTTGTCTGATGCAATATTAGAAGAAATTCAAGGAGGTCTGAAGAAGACAAACATGAGATGAGAACTGTCTTGTGTATGACTTAATTCCATAAAAACTGGCAGTGACCATAACCAAATCCCTTGTAGAAGTTTGTTTCAGCTGCCTTAAACCTGATTCCTCTGCTCTTGTGGCTTGAACCCAAAATATCTGGTCTCTTCTATGCCTGCATTTGCTACTGCTTGTCTGTGGTATACCTATCAGCAACTGTACTGACTACGAGTGCATGGCTACTCATCTCTAGACAGAGACTGACATCCTCTTACTGACCATCTGTTACTGACTGACCCGGCCTCCACTCCTACAAAGCCTCACTACACTGCTTATCATTAACTGACACAAAACCAAAAGAGATGTAAATTTTGAATTTATGGGATAACTGATTAAAAGTACTTTTAACAGTAAGTTATTAACCTTTGAGGTCATATAAATCTTTGAGAATGTGACGAAAGCTATGGATCCACTCCCCAGAAAAGTATAGTTATCTTAAAATTTTACATAAAATTTTGGAGACCCGTAGACTCCCCTTAAAAAGCCTATCAATTCCATGGTTCCCAAGTTAAGAATTTCTGTTGTTTTAAGTTGTCACACATTTATTCAGCTCTAAAAGGTAGTCTTTGGTTTATGCAAATACCATACATATATAGCACTGTTTTTTTGCTTTTATCTAAGTTCTATTATTTTTAATAGAGAGCAAGATATATGATATACAAAAACCTCTTTCTCTCAAGAAATTAAAATTCTCTGTTCGAATCCTATTAAGGTTCCTGAGTACAGTAAGTTTAAACAATGTTTTCCAGTGGATTACCTACATCAGAGGTCAGCAAGCTACTGCCAAAATCTAGCCCAAGGCTATTCTTGTACAGCCCAGGGGCTAAAGATCATTTTTATATTTTAAAAAAGTCATTAAAAAAAAAAAACAAAACAGAAAAAGAGTAGGTAACAGAAACTGTTTATAACACACAAGGACTAAAATATTCACAATCTGGCCCTTTCTAAAAAAATTTTGTTGACCCCTAATCTAGAGGAACGTTGTTAATTTTCTCAGAAAAGATTAACTGAACCACCACAGGGTTTAGTGTTAAGTATTTCATTTTTCATTCTATTGAAAAAGAGCAACTTTAGCTTGATACATTTTTATTCCATGATTGATCATGCCTTGATTATTTTGTCTGATCTGAATGTTTTTAGTTTTTGCTTAATTTCATCTATAAAAGAGTCTTAAAAACATTATATGGGAGGGCAACATACATAACCTAAACATCTGTACCCCCATAATATGTTGAAATAAAAAAAAAAAGAAAAAAAAATATGATATGGGGCTGAGTGAAGTGGCTCACGTCTATAATCCCAGCACTCTGGAAGGCCAAGGCAGGAGGATTGCTTGAGCTTATTAGTTCAACACCAGCCTGAACAACCAGCCTGAGAGACCCCGTTTCTACTAAAACTAGAAAAATTGGCCAGGTGTTGTGGTATGAGCCCGTAGTCCCAGCTACAAAAAAAAAAAAACAAAAACAACAAAAACCCCAAACTCCGTTCCTCCCTCCAAAAAAGGCATCATAGGGAATAAACAATCATGTGGCAAATAATTAACACTGTAATCTTTAAAAGTGTAGAGCTTAAAGAGGCATAGTAATCACTGGTACAACTCTTATTTTCTCTAGATGAAGGTGAATGAGCAACACAATTGGCCTGTCAATGTCAGATCAGAAAGAGAACATAAGAGCAGTACAATTTCAAAAGTATACTGCTTTGCTTAAAACTCTCCATTTTATACATTTAACTGATTGTACTAGAGCCCTTTCATAATGACACACAAATAAAAAAGACTTTAAGATGATAAATTTCTGGACATAAAACCCATGTCCTCTGTCTCATTATCTTTTCTCCTTTGTTTTTCTTGAAAAATAAAAAATTCAATCAATAAAAAAAATCATAAAACACTAGCCATGCCAGTAGCCTAAAAAGATACAAAAATCCCATAACAAGTTAAAATGTAGCAATCTTTTTCTTTCCTAAGGCCAGAGAGTTTGTTTATATAATTTATATCTGAAAACTGCATATCCACTTTAATGACTTTTTTGAGGAAAAAAATGCTCTATAATGCCTTTAAAATGATACCATTTATAGCAAAAGAAAATACTGTTATAGTAATTCTCATTATAAACTCTTTATGGAGGAAAAGCCCTCACTGAAAGGCATTTACTTTTCTTCTTGAATGGAATACACTTATAAAAGGAAGGTTCTTTAAATTGTGATAAGGTGGGCAGAAATACTTTTGTCTGTTTAACAGACAAATGTGGCAAAGAGAAAACTGTCTATTTGGACATGGACTACCGCAATAAAAAACTTTTTAAAGAAACAAAGGCCTAATACAAAATAAAATAAAGTATGTCTCTCATCTTCTAAACAAGTATTCCACCAAAAAACCAACCACGGAAAACTAAAACATAAAACCAGATACTTGTGATAGCCACAGAATTCTTTTTTGGCATGGAAAGTGACAGATGATATCACCTATACTACAGATTATGTGGTTGATATCCTACATTTTGTTTTTAATAGAAAAGAAAAGAGAGAGAAAAACTTGCCATGTATCTACAAATAGCACATACAATCTCACTTGAATTTGTTGCCCAAACTACAGGGAAAGATCAATTGTATGTATGAGGCAGACTTCTGGTTTCTGGTGTGGCATGTGAAGAGTTTGAAAATCCGTCCAGTCTCGACAAGAAAATAGCTGAACAAACTGAAAATCATTAACTCTTCTTAGATCCATTACTGAATTAATGTCACAAGGCAAACTGTTGCCCTGAAAACTAGAGAGACAGGCAGTCACACAGAATCACAGGAATTACCAGGAGCAGAAGCTTGCAGCTAGAGCCACAGTACTGGTAGGAGCAATTAACTAGGATTGATGAACTGATGGAGGCTAAGTGTGGATAAACTTAAGAGTTAAAAACTCCAGGGGCCCAGTCTCAACAAGGCCCACGCACTTTTCTGAAGTCTTGTGTGTGTGTGTGTGAGATAGTGTCTCGCTTGGTGACCCAGGCTGGAGTGCAGTGGCATCACCACAGCTCATTGTAACTTCACCTTCTGGGCTCGAGAGATCCTCTTGCTTCAGCCTTCAGAGTAGCTGGAATTACAAAGGCACACCACGACACCTGGCAAATTTTTTTATTTTTTGTAGAGATGTGGTCTCACTCTGTTCACCAGGCTGTTCTCAAACTCCTGGCCTCTGGTGATCCTCCCATCTTAGCCTCCCAAAGTGCTGGGATTACAGGTGTGAGCCACCATGCCAGGCCACTTTTCTGAGTTTTATCTCCAGGAGCCCCACCAGGTCTCAGGGGGAAGATCAGACAAAAATCCCCTCCTGTTTCCAACAGAGGGAAGAGAAAAGTAGCCATTTTGAAATACTCCCCATTTCAAAATACTCCCAGAACATTCTGTTCTCCTTAACAAAAGCCTGCCCTCAAGGGAAACTAATTTTGCCAGAAGATAACGCCAGAGCTTTACAAGAGCCTAACCTGACCTGTGGAAATACCCAAGTGCGGCCCCTCTAGTCTTCCTGTCTCACCCAAGGGGTGGTGGCAGTAGGAGCAGCAGCCGGAGAAGCACTTAGGAACATCAGAGCCCAGGACACAGGCTCACTAAAAGAATGAGACCTATACAAAGGACTACAGAATGCTTCCCTTCCCCTACCTCACCACCACATCAATCAGGATTCCGGGGCTTGCACGTGAAAGAGGCACCTCGGACCCTTACCAAGAAGCAGTCTCTAGGGAAACTGAAGACAACAAGAAAAACAAAAACAAGGACAGTAGAGGAACTTTTAGCCTGTGACACCTACAGCTATAGCAAATAATACACACAGCCTAACTCCCAGCCAAATAAACATAAAACCTAATGTTAAAGGCCTATTTACTTCATTTCCTTTTACTTGATACATCTTGTCCAGCTATCAACAAAAAAATTACAAGCATGCTAAAAGGCAAAAAACCGTCAGAAGGGCCAAAGCAAGCATCAGAACCACACTAAGATATGGCAGAGATTTTGGAATTGTCAGACTTGGAATCTAAAATGACTAATTAATATGCCAAGAGCTCTAATGGAAAATGTGGACTACAGGAAAGAGCAGATGAGTAAATGTAAGCAGAGACAAAAACCCTAAGGAAAAAATCAAAAGGAAATGCTAGAAATCTACAAAATAGTAACAGAAACAAACAATGCCTTTGATGGGCTCATAAGATGACTTGACACAGCTGAAGAAAAAATCAGTGAACTCAAAGATATGTTAATAGAAACTTCCCAAACTGCAAAGCAAAGGAAAAAAGAATGGGACAAGTGTGGTGGTTCATGCTTGTAATCCTAGCACTCTGGGAGGCTGAGGTGGGGGGACTGCTTGAGCTCAGGAGTTCAAGACCAGCCTGAGCAAGAATGAGATCCCATCTCTACTAAAAATAGAAAAATTAGCCAGGCATGGTGGCACGTGCCTGCAGTCCCAGTCACTTGGGAGGCTGAGGCAAGACGATTGCTTGAGCCCAGAAATTTGAGGTTGCTGTGAGCTTTTATGACACCACTGAACTGCACTCTCCCCAGACAGAGTGAGACTCTGTCTCAAAAAAAAAAAGACTGAAAAAAAAAAAGAACATCTAAGAACTGTAGGACAATAATGAAAGGTATAACATGTTGGAAATATAATGGGAATACCAGAAGAAGAAAGGAAGGAATAGAAGATTTGAAGTAATAATGGCTGAGAATTTTCCAAAATTAATGACATGACACCAAACCACAGATCCAGGAAGTTCATAAAACACTAAGCAGGACAAAAATAAAAGAAAAATCTACATTTACACACATCATATTCAAACTGCAAAAAAATCAAGCACAAAAAATATGTATGACTTGTAGTTGCATATAGTAGCATAAGGTCAGCATTTCCCCCTTCTCCTTTGAGAATTCACCAAAGAACCACAAGGAAAGAAAGAAAATCCCAAACTCTGAAAAAAAGTAGGAGGTATCTATAATCTGAACCATAATATAGGTGGAAGGGGAACATAATCAGTGCCAGTTGAAAAAGGATATGTGAGGAAGCAGAGGCACAGGCATTTTGCCTACAGATCTCAGAAAGCCTGGGGTGTATACTTTCCCAAAGTAAGAACACACTCTGAGATGTACACTCTAAATCCCTGGTCTGCAACAACAGAAGCTCCCTCTCAACCTACTATAGTTCCAAAGTGCAGAAATGGTGGGACCAGAACTAAAAAAGGAGGCCAGGAATGGTGGCTCATTCCTGTAATCCTAGCAATCTGGGAGGCCAAAGTGGGAGGATCACGTGAGCTCAGGAGTTCGAGACCAGCCTGAGCAACAGTGAGACCCCGTTTCTTAAAAAAAAAAAAATAATAATTAAAAGAAAAAAGAAAAAGAAGAAAAAAACAAAAGACTAAAATAGGTATCACAAAGACAAGTAATATTTGCAGGAAGCAAATCAAAAGTAGGAGTTGCTTGCTATGTCCATTGGGGGAGAAATAAAGCCCAAAATAACCTTAAACTTGAGTCACAGGAGATATCCCTACTAACCTGCAACTTGATCCTAGCTGCAACACCTCAATATGAGCCATTTGCAAATTTGCTTGTCATTAAAAAAAAAAAAAGAAAGTCTGGGCACAGTGGCTCATGCCTGCAATCCCAGCATTTTGGAAGCTGAGGCAGGAGAATGGGCTGAGGCCAGAAGCTCAAGACCAGCCTGGGCAACACAGCAAGACACCATGTCTACAAAAAATCAAAAAATTAGTCCTAGCTACTTTGGAGGCTGAGCGAAGAGGATTACTTGAGTCCAGGAGTTTAAGGTTATAGTAAGCTATGATCGCGCCACTGTACTCCACACTCTAGCGTGGGTGAAAGAGCAAGACCTGTCTCTTTAAAAAACAAAAAATAACAAAAAACCCACCTTAAATTTCCAAATGTTCTGGCCGCAATAGAGTAATATGGACCACATTTATCTAGCTGCTGTAAACAACTAGAAAATCACATAAAAATGAAATAATGGTTTCAGACTCTTGACAGATGACACAGCACTATCCTCACTGAGAGGGCAAATAAATGAATTAAGCCCTAAAACTGACTTTCCTTAATAAAATTTTATGATTGAAGTACAGAAGAATCTTATTTAAATTGGATTCCTGTTAGAAAGATTTAAATATAAAAGCTTATAATGTGGATTTAAGTCCCACCTTATCTCTGATGAACTGACTTTATTTATGATGGTATCATAATAATTTTAAATAGTTGTCAGTATCAATACCCAACTTAAGACTATTTTAAAAATGTGGGTATTTTCTTAGAATACTGAATAGGCTGATTAATCAATTAATCTAAGATAGCAAAATCAAAGATGGCAAAGAGGAAATATTTTATATTCCAGACTTTTTAGGGTTGAATGAAAATAATGTGAAATAACCACAGTTATTCAAGTTATAACTTTAATGTCCATAAGTATTATTCAAATACAATAAAGAACAAATACCTGTTTTTTCCTAGATCGTTGTTTCTTAGGAGTTACTGCTTGACTTTCTGAAACATGTCTTCTCATGCTTTCAGTGGCTCTTCTCTCTTTTATTTTTCTTTCATCTGAAAGTAAAAGTAACATCATCAAAAATCGTTTCATGTAAAAAGAAAAGTAGAAATCATTTTTAAAAATTATCATGAAATTCCTATCTATTTTTTAGCTATTCTAAGAAAAAGAACTCTACATGTTTAAATTTTTCCTTCAAATCTGGAAGCAGCAAGTATAGTGCAAAGATCAGTCTTTGAAAATCAGTGGGGGAGTGGTTTCAGTCTTGACTCTTATTATGTCTTTAAACAAGGTATCTTACCTCCCTGAGCCTATCTTTTCATTATCTGCTACAGAAAGGAAAAATATTTATCATACAGGATTGTTGTTAAATTTTCTTAATATTTAAGGAGAACTTGACACAATATTAGGAAGTATAACCCTTTCTTCACTTCTTTCTTATTCATAGTCAATTTGGTAAGACAAGAAATAAATGTATATATTAATATAACTAAAAAGAAACAGAACTGTATTTATTGAAAGATAATTGTTCAGACAGAAAACCTAAAAGAACCTCAAATAGAATTAAAAGGGTTCAAGAAGATGGCTGAACATAAGATCAATACACAAAAAAGCAATAGGATTTTTATACATTAGCAGCAAACAGTTAAAATATTTAATTAAAACAATTTAAAGATACTATTTACAACAGCAACAAAACATGACATTCTTCGTGATAACTAGCAAAAGTGGTGTAAGATCTGTATGTAGTAAAATTATAAAGCTTCACTATAATATATAAAACAAGTTATAAGAAGCTTATAGGCCAGGCGCAGTGGCTCACACCTGTAATCCCAGCACTCTGGGAGGCCGAGGTGGGCAGATCGTTTGAGCTCAGGAGTTTGAGACCAGCCTGGGCAAGAGTGAGACCCCGTCTCTACTAAAAAAATAGAAAGAAATTAGCTGGACAACTAAAAATATATATATAAAAAAAATTAGCCAGGCATGGTGGCGCATGCCCATAGTCCCAGCTACTCAGGAGGCTGAGGCAAAAGGATTCCTTGAGCCCAGGAGTTTGAGGTTGCTGTGAGCTAGGCTGACGCCAGGGCACTCACTCTAGCCTGGGCAACAAAGCGAGACTCTGTCTCAAAAAAGGAGAAGCTTATAAAAATTCTTATAAATGTAAGCTTCTTATATATATAGTCAGCCCTCTGTGTTGGTAGGTTCTCTATCCATGGATTCCACCTCTGTGGATTAAACTAACTGCAGGTCAACATAGTTGGGGAAAAAAAATTAAAAATACAACAATAAAAACAATTCAAATTAAAAAATATAGTGTAACAACTATTTATATAGCATTTACATTGTATTAGGGACTATAAGTAATCTTGAGATGATTTAAAGTGTATGGGGGCAAGGTGTGGTGGCTTACACCTGTAATTCTAGCACTCTGGGAGGCTGAGGCAGGAGGATTGTTTGAGGCCAGGAGTTCGAGATCAGCCTGAGCAAGAACGAGATCCCGTCTCTATAAAAAGCAGAAATATTAGCCGGGCATGGTGGCATGTACCTGTAGTCCCAGCTACTAAGGAGGCTGAGGCAGGAGGATTGCTCGAGCCCAGGAGTTTGAGGTTGCAGTGACCTCTGATGATGCCACTGCACTCTAGACAGGGAAAGAGAGTAATACCCTGTCTCAAAAAAGAAAAAAAAAAGTATATGGAGGGATGTGCATAGGTTATTTGCAAATACTATGCCATTTTATTACTATATAAGGTACTTGAGCTTAGGTGAAATCGTGGTGTCCACAGGGGTCCTAAAATCAATACCCCATGTATACTGACAGCTGTATATATCCATTCCATGGACATGGAGGGATGGCTATATATAAAAATATGTTAGAGAAATAGACTTTGTTTTTTTATACTTTTTTTGAGATAGAGTCTCATTTTGTTGCCCTGGCTAGAATGAGTGCCGTGGCATCAGCCTAGCTCACAGCAACCTCAGACTCCTGGGCTCAAGCGATCCTACTGCCTCAGCCTCCCAAGTAGCTGGAACTACAGGCATGCGCCACCATGCCCGGCTAATTTTTTCTATATATTTTTAGCTGTCCAATTAATTTCTTTCTATTTTTGGTAGAGA